>CAEFZY010051538.1:0-59434 GCA_903066815.1 Brachyrhaphis roseni
TATATATATATATATATATATATATATATATATATATGGATTCTTCATTAAAACAAAAAGGGAATATATTGCCCACCTAGGTTAGTCGTGGTGTAGAAGATCTTTATATGGAGCAATTGCTAGTTTTTATTCCAAAAAAATGTGATAAATATGTTGTAAATAAAGATTTAGGATGTAATTATGTATCAGTGGAAAGTGGATGGCAATGAAAATAGTGTAGGTTCATTTTGGAAGGTGTTCAGAAGCAGAGAAAGTGAGACCATGATAAATCATTTTAAAAATGCTCCCTGATTTATTCAGATGAAAAACAACTCTGTTGGGAGAAAATGTAAAACAAAACCCAGTTTCTTCAGTCTGCACATCCTAAATCTAAGATCTGAAATCAGATTTAGCTTAGCTAACAAGATTTACATCTTTTAGCAAAAGTCATAGTTTGCAGTGAAGTTTAAGAAGAGGAAAAGGTTCTCATTGTCTAAAGGTGTCAGTCAGCAGAAGGGATCTTTGGTAAGAATGCAGAAAATCATTACAAACCACTCTGCAAGTGAAAGATGGGGGTGGAAGCATAATGCTCTGGGCTTAGTTTTTTTCAGTGTCATTTTTTTGTAAAGGTGGGTAAAATTACAGTTTCAAATTTGAGTCAGCTTGGACTCAAAACCTTCTGGAGTCTGATAGCAATCTGAATATAAGGGATCACTGAAACAAATATGTGAAAATCATGCAGCCACCACCGTGTTTCACTATGTGGTATGGTGTTCTTTTGGTAAAGTGCAGTGTTGTGTCGCATCAAATTTACTTTTTGTTCCATCTGGCCAGATCAAATTCTCCCATAAGGCTTTGGAAGGTCTTAAACAAAAATTATGGGGGGTTTTTTATGTTGAAAGGAAATGGTTTTTGTTTTAGTGCTCCATGTCCATAAACAACTGGGCCAAAAATGTTTTGAAAAATGCTATCATGGTCTAAAACACAAACTCTTCTAATTCAAACCTAGATTTTTACACCTTTTATATCCACTGTTGAACATTAACGCAACACTTATTGGGGTGTAGTCTTAATGGGGAGGGTTTTTATTTCCGAGACAATGAATTTGTTGTCCAGTTTTTAATTCAGCCATCTCACTTTGAGTAACTTTTGCACCAATCTTTGCTCCTGTCAAAAATGTGCAGCAAAATTCAGTTTGAGTATACTGCTGCCAGAACTGTATGCTTGCACATGAAAGGTTGCTGTGAGCTGCATAGGTGTGTATGTCAAATGCAGGCGAGTGTGTGTTTGCATCTGCATGCAGAACAGCATAGGTGAATGCGTGTGGTGTCTGAAATTAAAAGAGGCTGTCTCTGACTGTGTTTGTGTGTGTGTGAGGCAGCATTAAAATAATCTCATTTAATTAAATGATTGAAGAAATACCTACAACAATTTATTTAGGGTGAGCTGGAACAGATTGATAAGAGCATCTTCAATTGCTCATTGTTATAAACACGTCAGTCTCATGTATATGAAAGTCTGGTGGTCTGGGCAAAAACTGCAGACACACAAAGTATGTATTTATCTGCTATTTAAGAGTTGTGGCAGTAGAAAGTCTGAGTCAGCAAAGCTGAGCAGATGAAGTTGCCGCCATGCTGTCTTTGTTCTTTGTGAAAAGAACAGAAGATGCTGTCCGTACATCACCCGAGTCGCAGGTCATTCCCCAGGACTGTTTCTCTATCATCACAGTTACCGGGAACAGGACATCAAGACTTTCTGCTTTGTTGTGAATTAATCAGTTTTTCTCTTCAGTTTTCCACCTGGCTCCTCTTTGCTTCGCTGCAGTTCAATTACAGGCTTGTGTTGCACTGGGAGAAATGCATTTCTGAAAGTGCCTTTGTTTCCTAAAAGACATTCACGCATGTATTAGAAAGATACTGTAACAGATAAAACAAAAGGATTTCTGCCATTTGACCTGAATGTCAGTGACATTTTAATGACATTTTTATGTATCTCAATTTTAGAGAAATTATTCAATTTTTTAAAAAACATTTTTCCTTTTTTGAGAACAACAATGGTTTGCTGGAAATAAGTGGGTCTAAATATTCACAGTCGAAGTCCCTCCAACATAAAACAAGGAGAGGATGGAAGAATAATTAGCTCCATTTTGAATCTTATGCTTTATTCATGCAGTTTCATTTTTTTGTGGACAATCGAAGTACATCATGTCCCACTGAGCCCTAATACAGCTGGTATTTTGTAATTATGTGACCATTAATTTCTTCTGAGTACAATTTGAAGACTTAAACAACCTCATATTTTATGCATATATTAACCAGACTGCTTGAATTATGATTTAGCTGCAGGAGTTCTGCCTGATCCAGACATCAGCACAGATGTTGCTGATGTATAAACTCTTTATTTTAATTTATGGAATCTGTGACAAAATCTATCCACTTGTGAATGATTTTGACCCTCCCTCACTCTGGATATCCACCTACTGTCTTCTCCACTTATGAAGATTAATGGGAGTCTGACCCTGGGTTGACGTATTGTTGCTGTCGTTTTCTATTGCCTTCATCTTTCCTGCTCTTCACCTTCATCAGTTCATTTTTTTCTAACTTGCTGCTTTTGTCTTCCACAGGTTTATCTGGCTTTGCTATATTGAGGTGCACATGCATCTGTAGAGACACTTGCAGGTTCTCTGTGCATGATATCATGTATCTGAAGGTGTGACTCCTGTCTGCTCTGACAGATAAAATGTAATCTGTTTGCAGAGAGAAGGCGTTTCTAATTCTCACTTCTTTTAATGCTTATTTAAATGGCTCCACTGGCAGTTCTGGGGCCAAGCAGGCTTAACGTTTTCTTCTGAAGAGGAGCTAAAAGACGGGATAAGGCACAGGATGAGTGTTTATGCGTGCAAATGAAAGGTTTGCAGTAGGGCCGCATAATCAGCCCAGCCCTATACGCTTCTCAAAGATGCTGCAGGACAGAACTGCAGAGCATCACAGTGCCAGCAGAGGGGCATTTACCAGAAACTGCTGACATAAACGCAACAGTTTTTGTCAAAAAAAAAAAAAAAAAGTAAAAAATGCAGTGATTTGTGAGGATAGATTGGAAAGTTGGAAAAAGGCGGTTAATGGCTTTTGGTGTTGATTTTTCTTCCCTTTTTTCTCTGTTCTCTGAGCCATCAGGTCATGGGCAATAAACTACCACAAGCAGCATGTCTGGATGGCTACAGGCTTTTATTCTAGCAAGGGCAGCTTGACACACGGTGCAGAGGGCAAGTCTGCATCAAACCTAAATCATCCCCGCTTCAAAACCAGAGTGAGGCCGACTCTCCATAATGATCTGAATTGCTCTGATCGCTGTCCTTTCTGACAATGTACATGATGAACGGCACAGTTTAAACCCTCACAATGACAGGAGAATTAGTCCAACTCAATGCTTCTCACACCTAATTCTCTAAAAAAAACTACAGAATATGTTCCGAGAGAAAGAGTTTTACTTTATTGCCTTTGCTTGTTTTTGTGATTCTATTTCTCTGTTCTTCTTTTCCTTTTAACTGATTAATAAATATTTAGTCTCTAACATGTAATGTAGATTTCTACTCTTCCGGGGGAAATAATAAAAGACAATACCTAATTATCTTCCTCATTGGGGAGGGTTCAAATCAGGAATCTGGACCAACCTGCTGCCACCAGAACAGCCCTTTATTAAAGCAATATACTTTAAATCATTCAATTTGCCACACACCATATAGAAAGTACAAAAAAAGAACTGTAAGAAGGTGCTCAGATAACCACAAAGTTGAACATTAATTTTTTCTTACTTGTGAAAAACTTAACTCAGCACGTCACCGTAACCTGAAAATGCCATCGTCATAATGACATGAGATTCTGCCAAAATCATTCAGTGGAGATGCTTTTCTTTTGCAAGACACGGAAACATGTTAGTTAACTGGAAGATGGATGAGAAGACTTGGACCTGTGGAGGCGGCTACATATAATCTGTGACGACTTTAAAACTGATGTTGAAGGACAGTATCTATTCAATCTGAGCTCCAACTGTTTCACAAAAATGAATGAATAGATGTGAAAAGTTAATACAGACATACCACCAAACGAGATGCAGCTGTAATTGCAATGAATAGGTGGTTCCACAAAGTATTTGCTTCGAAGGGCTGCCTTGTACCACAAATATTGGCAAAATGTGAAAAGGTTTTTGAGGAAAGAATTCACTTGCAAGGCATCACACTTCTTCCATAGTTGTGCTGAGCACCTTCCCACTCAGTGATGCTAAGTAAGGTTTTGGTTTCTGGATTTCTCCTAAGACTCTTGCTGATGCTAATTGAAGGAGTCATGGTACTGAGCCAGAACCTCTTTTCATTTTAGCATTAGATTCATTCAACTTCCAGAGCAGCAGCCTCAACAAAGTCTTTCAACAAAAAATAAATTGCATTCGGAGACAAGTTATGGGTTAACTTTAGGGTATCCGTCCATATTTTGTTGCGAGTTCAGTTCATCTCAACAGGGTCGGCAAAAGGACATTTTTGACATGATTTTCTTCCCCTTTCACTGAGGACCACAGGATAATTTGTCATCTCTTCATGCACATTAGCGTCCATGGTACCCTGCTCCTCACTCTTTCTTTGCTGTGCTCTCATCACTCTCCAAACTAAGTGCTGTGGACAGGACAGTCATCCCCACGTGATGTTTTTGCTCAGGTCACGGCCTAGTGGCATTGAGTAGTATATAGCTTTCTGTTTTGTTTTTTTCCCCCCTCTTTTCTCTCTCCTGCTAGCATTTATCTCTCTGCATGGTTTTGGCAGCGATGTGCTTTTCCCAGCATTTAGCCAGGAGAGGGAGAGCCAGAGAAAAGGGGCCTTTTCAAGCGAGGAATGACGGACGGTTTATTAAAAGAGGCAGGGCCTTTTGAGAGGCTTCCCCCCACCCCATCCATACCCCATGTGTCTGGCCTATTGTAACTGGGCGGTGGCAGGAACCCCCCCCACCACCACCACTGCTAGGCGCTTTGTCACTGTAAGTCACCTCACTGACTGAAGCAGAGCCGCTCGGTAAAAAAAAAAAAAAGAAAAACCACACCCATTCGCCACAGTAACTCTTCACCATTCTGGTGCGACCTGGTCCGTGGAAAAAATGGATTGTCTGGCTGTCACAAAACATACAGGAGACACAGAGATGGGCGTGACGCGCTGGGAAGGAGAGACAGGAGAGAGGAGGGAGAAAGTTTAGAGGGACGTGGAGGTGGAAGAAAGGTAGGAGAGGAAGAAAGAGCAGGGAAAAACTTTTAGGTGAACAAATAAATATAAAAAAAAGTAGCAAAGAAGAGGCATGGATGTCTTCAGGACCTCATTGGGAGACCTGCTTGTTTTTAAGCTGTGTGTTAAATGTGTGTCTTTAGATACAGGCAACATTCCTCTAGAGATAAACCCCTGGGCCCCCATCCACTGAGCCCCCACCCTCTCCTGTCTCTCCACCCACCATGCCTAGTCAAGTGTGTGTGTATTTGTCTGACCATGAATGTGTGTGTGTTTATGGTGGATGGGGGTCTGCGTGTCCTGTATCGCAGCACTCGCAGGGGGCCACAGAAAAGACAGCTGTGTTTCTGAGAGAAACAGAAAACTTAAGAAAGGGACAGTGGAGGGCCAACAGGGATGCCAGTCAAGACCGTCACTTTTGGAGTGAGTACCGCACACTCTGCCATCCGCCGCCTCATGCTCCTCTTTTTCTAGCCTGACTCAACCTCCTCTTACTTTCTCACTCGTTGTGCTGTGTAACTCTCTCCAGCTCTAATCTTTTCTTTCTTACTTGTTTTCAGAAAATTGTAACCTTTTTTTCTCCGATTTACTGCACCTGTAACCTTCTCTGTGTTGGTAATGAACCTTTTCTAACTTCCAAGCTCAAATCTGTTTCTCTGTTTTCTTGCTCTCTAATGTTTAAATGATAATGCATTGCTATCAACTCATTATGCACTTGGTTACTATTCAAGACATGGCCTATGTCTGTTTGTGCTCAGTTTGCAAAAAGCCATTTTTGTTTGCCCTCTGTCCACAATAGCCATTCTGGAGACTTTTCAACTTGTTCTTGTTTTCAGTAATAAATTATCATCTGAACATGGCACCTGTCATCATGCTGTGTATTTAGGCACATTTTAGTAGGAGCTTCTCAGTGGGGTTGGTTGCTTGGGAGGATCCTGTGGTGCATGTGCATCAAAGATTAGTGTAAGTGCGTCTACATTTGGGTGTTTATCATGGTGTGTTTTGCTCTTTAATCTTGTTTTTGGCTTCATTCGGACGTCTGTTTGGTGTTCAGATTGAATGATGTCATCCAGGATTAGCTGTGGTAAGCAAACGGGAGGTCAACAAAATGATTACTGGGTCAGTTAATGAGAAGTTTCCAGTTTAAAGGAAAGGACTTACTGAGCCCAAGCAAAATAGGGTGGATACCCACAAGAGTCTAGTGTTTATTTTCTGTCTTTGATTATACAGGGAGGGTTCATCAGGTTTTACAGTGATGTTCATGATGCAACTCCTAGAAATACATCTTTTGTCTGAAGATAAACATCATTCAGTTTAGTCAGCTCTGAACCCTGTTTTTTCTATTTTTGGCAAATAGTAAAAAGTAAACAAAACAAAAAAAGCAGTAGGGAACAATTAAGTCTCCTTAAGACTAACTTCATGTGCTTAACAGGATTTGTTCCTTTATAGTTCATGGATTTTAGGAGAGTCGATGTACCATAAAACACAGAGAAATAATTCAGATCACTAACAAACGTTGACTCAAATTGTTGGATGAAAAACAGACAATGTTGTTGCAATATATGGTATTCCTGTTTTAGAAAGAAAAAAAAAATCATGGTTTTAAGATGCAGGTTTGAAATAGTAGGAAAATGGATGGAATAAATTGAGTTCATTAGACCCAGGAGATTTCAGGGAAAGAAGTACCAGATTTTTTGTATCATTCTCTGCATTTTCATCTCCATCTATAGTCTAATAAGATAGCTGCTACATCAAGGAACTATGCATGGTATGGAAAAACGTATGAAACAGCAAAAAATATATTCAGCTTGCCATGATGACTTTAGGGCTAAAGTAAACAATTACTTATTCCCAACCCTACAACATTTAGATTTAAAATTCATTTCAACTAAGAAGTTTGTTTTATTACTTGTCTGTTTCATTCATTTTCTGGAACAGTGTAAATTGAATATCAACTGATTAAAAACATTTTTCTTTACCTTTCATTAATAAATTAATGTTAAATTGTTTATACCCTTCTCCAAAATAAATAAAAAGATCTTGGGCAATACAGCAAACCAACCCTTCTTGTAATTGTTGACACGCCATTTGCATGTTTCCATTGGTTTCTGGAGGATTTATCTTTGGTGATGAACTCGGCATGACCTAACTTTTAGCTCCCTTCACAGATTTTACATCGGATTCAAGTCACAAGTCTGGTTTGGCCACTCAAGAAGTAAATTTTATTTCCTTCCAGAAGTACCATGCATGTAAAAGAAAATCTAATTATAAACTTAGCTCTACCAAAATATTCAAAAATCTTTAACTGACCTGTATACATGGAACATTTCACCATTCAGAAAGAAGCAGCAATCTACTATTATTAACATGCATGAAGATTTTAATTATTCTAAATGACCAAAATCACAAAATGTTTCTTGTATATACCAAGCTTGTTGAATGAAATAATTTTCAAAAATTTTCTTAAAAAATAAAGCATGTGTCACTTATAATACTCTTTTTTTTATTTAGCTTTGTGAGATTAAAGACTCTTTTGAAAGCATATCAAGAATACATATCACTACTATGAAATATAAAATATTGACAAACATTTTTGTTTTGTTTTCAGAAACTTCAAAAATAAATTATATATAAATGTATTGAACTTCCTTCACATTAGAGTTCAAGTAGTATGGTATTTAGGGTTCATATTTGTTTGAAAATGTTGAATAGATCTTTTTAAAAATATATATATTTCACATTGCATGCAGCACCTAGAACAAAGAAGAATAACAAATGACTTACAGTTGTGTAACTGTGCAGCAGAGCACCATTTGTTTACCATATCTTTATCCTATTCTTATAAGTCTAGCCCAACGCTATCTTCACCCTATGGCTCTCACCCTCTTTGTCATTCACAAAAGATCACAATAACCGTAACAATAATACCCATGACAATCTCATCTTGAGGCGCAGAGGCTGCAGCAGGGCCAGTCATAAAGAGACAATCTGTAGGCAAGGCAGAGACAAACAGTGGGCTGCAGAGTGGGGGTCCCCAGGAGTGTGAGAAAGTAAATACTGAAAGTGGGACACTCCACAGACGAACGGTCAGACAGATGAGGCTTGAGGTGGAATCTTTAGCAGCTCCGTCCTCATTCACTGTGTGAGCGTCCCCACTGACAGACTTTTACATTAAATACATCTCTGTTGGTGCAAACAGGCTGCTGCCAACTCCTCAACAAGCTGCAGGGACTGCAAGCAGTAAAAATAGAGAGGTGGGGGGGGGAGTCTATTTTTAGGGGTAAAAAGAGCAAGTCAGCTGAAAGAAAAGCGATGAAATAGTTATTAAGCTCTGCTGGCATTACCATAGCCAGCATTTTGTGTTGCCCTTAATGAAAAAAACTTGATCATTAGTCCAAAGTAGATCTAGAAATTGAGTAATGGGACGTTTAAATAGAAGACATTATGCAGGGAGAGTTTTTTTTTTTAAAGTTCAATAAAGTTTTACAAGAAAAGCAACACTTGTCCTAGCTGAACATGTGTAGACTCCTTATTTTCCTCGTTTTGCTGCGATGGCACTTTAACTAGTCATCATTTGCACCTGGTACTATATCAGCAAATTTCCAGGTTTATTTATATGTTTGTATGTGTGCGTGGGGGTGTGTGAGTATCTGTGTGTGTGTCCACAAAGGAAGGATGTCTTTAGTTGGAACCTGTTTGCTAATTTTAATAGAAATCCTTATATTTCAACTCCAGTCTTTATCACTTGTTTGGTTTGTTTTTTAATTTAACCAGCATTCAGGGGAAACGTCATATAAGTTGCATCAGAAACAATATTGTTGGGCTTGTTTTAGACCAGCAAGGAATGTGAAACAGATTAAGGATCAAATCCTCATTAAATGCTGGAGAAAGAGCCGGTTGCATTAAAGAAGTTATTCAATAAATGGTTTAAAAACGTACGTTTTGGTTCACAAAGTTCTAGTTTGTAATGTAAGATCAAGTTGTTGCAAGATGGTGAAGATCTGCTTTCAGCTGTGTAAGTGTTCTCATTCATCTTATTTCTACCTCTCACACATTAACACTCACACCCACACCGAGGCTGACTCATTCACATCTGCTTCAGAACTCTCTTGATTGTGAATGAAAATCAGCATCATAAAAAAAAAAAAAAAGATTTTTGTCTTTTTCCTCTGGAGCACTGATTGCTCCATGTGCATGCATACACACACATGCATCTTTTTGAACACTGCAGTGCACTAGTGAGGGGTGATGTCATTCTGTCTGCTGCGGCACCAGCAGAGGAAGCTGAGCAGGAGAAATTATAACGTAAGAGACATGAAGGTGGAAAAGGGAATAGACGTAACGGAAGAAAAAAATAACGAGTGTTGGGAGGATTTGCTGTGATGGATGACGCCGAGAGATTAATTTCGATTGATAATTTTGAGCTTCATTATGAGAAGCTGTGCACCAGTCTTAGCCTGAGGACAGCTGCACATTGTGAGCCATTGTGTTTTGATGCTACCCGTGTTAACCAAAAAACGCTTCCACGCAGGCTATTGTCTGCTCTTTCTACTCTGAACAGTGTGATTAATGTGCTTGCTCGGTTCTGCTCGGTCCTGAAGGCTCAAGCCCAACCACTTTCCGTGGGAGATATGGAAAAAGAGGCGGCATCATTCATTTAAATCCAATTCAGCTAAATGTACCTGAGGAGTTGCTTCATCACACTTTCCTGTCGTCTCTTTATATAGAACAAGCAAGCTGCACCTGTTTATGTGTGAGCCCGGGATGGGTGTGGTTCTCCTGAATCTTTATCTCGCCGCACCACGCACTCCCTCCTTGACGTCAGCTGCTAATCACACAAACGCATGAAAATGCAGAAGTGCGCAGTAGGAAATCCTTGCCATGAAGGGAAATTTTTCCTGGAGGGCTTTGAGAATGAGTTTCTGCTGTTGTGTAGACATCTGCAGACTTCACAGGGGCTCACATTGAGGTCAGTACAGTGTTAGGTACGCTCCAATTTTTCACAAGAGCATCCATAATATGTGAAGTTCTTTTCTTCAGCAGTTTGCTGTTTCTGTAGCGAACAAGATGTTTTGGATGTTGCTATGACAGGGTCAGCAAGAACCAAATATAACAAAAACACAAAAGCTTTGCATACAATTTGTAAGTTTTACATTAACAAGAGGATTTGGACATTGAGAAAAAGGACATTAGTCTGTCGTGTGTGTGGCAACTCTGCATTGGTCAGTTACTGACCCATGCAATAACTGCACATAAATAAACCAGTCTGATATTCTGCACTTCCTCAATTATTTAGACCTGTTTCGGACAGTATTTGTTGTAATATTACATATTTCCTAGCCTGGCCATAACCTTCCTGTGCAATTTCACACAAAAAACATTCTCACTTGCAACAGAAACTGGGCTTTCGCCACTTGACTTAAATTGCGTCTGGTAGATTTTTCTACTGGGCCAATCAGCAAACTGTAGGAGAAGTTGTGAACGATGATGCTGATTTTCTGCGCTGCTTTAGAATTGTAGTCTGCCTGTAGTTTTAGGTCTGGCAGCGGAGGAAGTGAACAAAGCCGTTCAGGCTACGTTGATCACGCTTCCACTTAAACAGACTCCTTATTTGGATCCTTTCTTGTCAGTGGAAGATTAAACTGGCGCATTACATACGTCAAGAGCAAATGTTATCAAATGGGTAAAATGTTTTACTTCAACACAGTCCACTTATCAAAGAAGAAATTGTTTCTCAACAGCCAAGAGCCTAGACCTTCTGGAAGAAGCAAAGTGTAGCACAAGGTGTTGGTTTTTACCAGGCTACATATTTTCATGTGCATAATATAAATTAAATCAATACTTAATTTGCACTAAAATTAAATATTGGTTGTTGTGTTATTGAAGTCCTAATACTGCGATCCCAGAGAAGGTCTGGAGTTTTCAAAATTTTCATCTGGTGGATGTGGCACAGAAATATACGATGCTGCTGCCATGTTTATTGTAATGTGAGGGTCCATAAACAGGATGGGAGCAGGCAGGATAATGTGTTATAGTAAAAACTAAACAACAAAATAACAATTCGACCAGAGAGCATGACAAGGGATGACTGGACTGTAAACAACATGCTCAAAAAAGAAAGCAGTGACAACTGACAGAGACTTGCTGAAGAGCTGTAGCCGTAGCTGACAGTAGAAAACCAGAATACATAAAAGGAGACCATCAAAACAACCATGAAGATAATAAAAGGTCCCAGTTGTTAGGACAGCTGCCCCTGTAGCTGCACACTGCTTGTCAGGTGACTGAAACAAGGCTCCCACACTTTCAAAGATCAACAATCTCAACTATTTGGAAGTGTTTCTCAGACAGCATTGTCCTGTTTTAACACTACCGTTGGCAAGCTGTGAGCTGCCTGTTGGTTCAGACAATGCTCTGTCTGCTCAGCAGCCTGTATATTTAGGCAGCTGATATCAAGTCGTTATAGCTGTGTTACTCTAGAAGGAGTAAAAAGTTTATGTGGGATACTCAGTTAAGTGGGTGCCCGTAGGTGTCGAATCAAAATATTGAAAAAGCAATTACAATCAGGTCTTTGATTAATTAAGAGTTATCATTTTATTCTACCAAGTTGTGGTATTTTTACTGAAAGTTATCACACATCCATCCCTGGTGGAAAACATGAATATCAAAACTGTCAAAAGTTAATTCAGATGTGGGTTTTTTGTTGGCTCAAAATAAAATGTTTATGTCGTGTGGGTGTGCTTCTGGGTTGTTTGCAAGGGGGAAAAAATGCGTTAGAGAAATAATTCTCTTAAAACTTTAGGACTTTGCACAGAGAAGTCTGAACAGGATTTGCAGTTAATCTCGTGAGTTCATACTTTGCCGCTTTGTAAATTTCAATACGAACACACACTTGTCAGATGTTGTTTTGGTGCCACAATCAGCTGGAAGCAACTTTGGAAACTTTTCAGTTTTCTTGCCAACAGAGTCCCTTATTTTTAAAGTGATCTCTCTCTTTGCACAGTTTTGTGTGACTGGTGTCCTGCTGAGGGTGGGTTGTGTCATTTGTTGCTATGCCTCTACTCCTGGCATGCGGATCCTTTCTGTTTTTTCACCAAAGCCCCCCCGACCTCTCTCTCTCTCTTTCTCTCTCTCTCTCATTCTTTCTCTCTCTCAACCAACAGCACTGTCACAACAGTATCCAACAAAGCATTAAGCACTGTGTTTTGTAGCATTTTGAGAGGTCTGCACAGTGAATGAATCCATTATTTGCAACTGCAACCTCTTCCTGTCGAGCATTTTGAGAAATCTGGTTGGATGGAGTGATGCGGGGAGGCACAGTGAGAGTGGATATTATGTGAATGAAAGGAAAACATCCAGGTTTTGACGCAGTTACTCCCTGTCATTTCCCCCCAGTTGCTCTCCAAAACTGCTTCTCGCTCTTTCTCTCCTCCTGATCTGCTCTCCCCCCCTGAACTGCATGAGTGATCCCGTTCCAGCGGCACTCCTGCCTGTCTGGGAGAGGCACGAAGCCCTCAGACACAGACAAAACACAGACACAACACTAGGCGTGCAATGTGCCGGGCCCTGAGCCGGGACCCACTGAACCCTCAAGCTCTGCCCCTCTCCCTTTCCTTTAAAGCATCATCGTTGCATTTACGTTACATTTCCTCTTTATGTGAGTAGCTGATAATATTTTGGGGACAATTTGAAGTTTCTGCTGCAATTCTTCAGTCAGATGCTTGTCAGACCTTCAAACTCCAAACCGCAAAGGCAGATTTTTAACTTTCAATCAAAAGTTGCATCAGGGAGGAGAAAAATGAGGGAAAAATTGGCGGACAAGTGCCGACTTTGTATGATCCCTGATGTTGTAATTGTTGTTTTGTTTCAAAATATTAACCAATCACTCTCCTTTTCTATTTCCCTTTCTTTTCCTTTACGTGTCTCACACTTTCTCTGAAACCCATCGTTCCCTCCTGTTTCTCCCATCCTTTTTTCTACCCTTTCAGGCAGATGCTGGCAACAGTTTTCTCCGAGCGGCTCGATCTGGCAACCTGGACAAGGCCTTGGAACATATAAAAAATGGCATTGATATCAATACAGCCAATCAGGTGAGAGAGAGAGGAAGAGAGAGAGAGAAAACGTTCTCCAGATTAATTTAGTCTCCAGCAAACTAAACTAATCATTTGGTCATTTTCTTTATATTTCACTGTCTTCGTAGGGTTTTATTCAAATTCAGCCATTTTTGTGTTGACAAAAATTACTTCAAAATGTGCCACCAAAAAATAGAAGTTGAGTTTTGTTATGAGCATTAATTACCTCACAATTACTGGTTGCAAGATTTTATTTTCTTCTGTCTACAGATCGGCTTTGAAGCAGATTAGATTTGGCCTAATATGAAATATTAGATTCTAATCTCTCTAAAAACATTGGAAATAAAATAAATAGTTCCATTAGCTTTTACTCTGTCTCCACACAGCTGATTGTACCGTCTATGTATTTGAATACATTCTTTGTAAACCCCTGCAATGTTCAGCATGAATAAACTGGATTTAAATGCTGTGTTTGCAAACCAAAATACTAATAAATTGGTTATACAGTTTAAAGACAATATGGACTGTGCAGTCGTTGAAATTGGGAGACTAATGAATGAAAAAGTTGGGAATATTTGTGTTCAAATGTTCAGGTCTTTCTCACCTCAAAACCTCACTTGTGGCTCATCTGCTTATAGCACCTCCTCCCTCTCAGGACCTTTTTGTGGTATTATTTCCTGTAGTAGAAATGATGGGTGTAAAAAAAATGGCCCAAGAAAACTATTTAAGTCCCCATAAATGGTTCTGCAGTAAAAACATTTAACAATAAAACAACTCCTTGTGTTATTTTGTCAGTCAATAATTTTTATATAAGTTATAAAAACAAGCAGATCAGGTTTTTTTTATTTTTTGATTCATTACTTGCACCTATATCTTCTGTATTTGTATTTCTGTGTGTGTTTTAATTGCTCAGCATGCATGGACTGAGCACTGTGCCTGTTTGCTCACCTCATGCATGCTCTGTTAATCTGATAATCAGTTCTTTAAGGGGAAAGCTACAGTTCAATGTGTGTTAAAAAAAAAATGGTGCCAAGGATTCCCATTGCTGCATCTCCTCCATCCTGCCTCCTTTACTCTGACAGTTGTTCCCCGAGTGTCCAGGAAGGGGCAGCATTACAGATGCCCTTGGGCTCCTAAAAACTTTGCCTGTTCCCAGTTTAATTTTGCTCTCTTCAACTTTTGGTCCAAGATGGCAATTACAAAAGATCCCCAACAGATTCCACATGATATATATATAAATGGAAAGTGACTCAATTCTGTATGGGATTCATAGAGAGCTCATTGATTAACACTACAGATAGATTTAAAAAACTGTTCAATGACAGACTGTTTTTGATTCAAATATTCTTGAGTGATATTTTATTTAAAATGTGTTCTTCTCAGCCACTTTGTTGTTTTCTTTGGTGTAAATTGTACCTGAGTTGAAGTGATAATTAGCAAGATTCCCATAGTTTTATAGTTTTGCAATTGAAGTTTTTTATTTATAGAAAACTAAGTCAAAATCAAATAAAATGAAAAATATGGATCACACTTTCAGATTTTTGTTTGATATGCATCCTTGGCCACAAAGTTTACATTCATACAAAGATATTTCGGGAAAAAAACTGCAGATTATCACTTTGCCTCCATTGTGAAGTTTGTTTATACGTTGGGGTTGTTTTCTGGTCTGAGTAGACGCCTCCTACTCTTATCACCAGCACACATCCTCACTCCTTCACCGTGTTTTCTCCCCACTCTCCCCTCTTGGTTCTCATGCTCACCTCAGTTTATTTTTTCTGTTTTTGTTTTTTTTTACCCTTCATCTTTGCTTTCTGTTCCTTCTCTCTCCTCTGTATCCAGTAGAGTGATGGTGTGCTGTGGTCTCCCCACTCAGAGGAATAATATCAGTGGTGTGGGAAAGGTCCAACCTCACATGTCCTGTGCGGCTGAAGGTAGGCTGTGTGAGGTTAGACCTATCCCACACGGCTCGTATTCTTCCCAGCCATGAGACCAGCGGCCTGCCATCCCCTCCCCTCTCTCCCTTCTTCTATAACCGTCACTAAGCGAATGAAAAGAAGTCTTCGTCTTGATTTTCATTCCTGTAGACATCGTTTTTGATGATAACCTCTCTGAGTGGCATATTGCATGCTGTTCAGTAATACGCTTGGTGTGTTTGGTGAGTGATGACGTTACTGTGACTTCAAACCACTCGTTTCAGCTGGCATGGCGCTCATGTGCTTTTGTGTTCCCACCGTGTGCGTTGTTGTTGTAGGACTCTCCAGTATCAGTTCTGCTCTTCTCTCTCCCTCAGAATGGGCTCAACGGGCTGCATCTGGCCTCCAAAGAAGGCCACGTCAAAATGGTGCTGGAGTTGCTTCACAACGGAATCACACTGGAGACCACCACAAAGGTAAAGTATCATGCAAAGGAAGAAACACAGCAGCTGGAGTCAGAACAGTGCTGCACTACCGTTTATGTTTTCAATAAAGAGAACATCCCCCACAGAAAGAAACAGATATGACGTGCTTCACTTGTACAGGAATAATCTGACCTATCCCACATGGCTTTGCAGAAGATCTGGTTAAGTCAGTCATCATTGAATCCTTTTGTGCTTACTGGGTCATCTTATGATGTGGATCTCCTAAATTTTGTTGTAGCACAGAGATTTTATCTGCAGATCAAATGCTCTAAAAAAACCCCAACAAGATGGCTATGTCACAGCAAAAATAATTAATACGTTTCTGATGCAGTAGAAAACTGTTCATGACTGGGACTGAGTGCATCAAAAGCAACAGAGATTTGGGGCGTTCTGTGGTGGCGTAGGGAATAGCTCGACCCACATTTGGAGGCCTTGAGTCCTTGACGCGGCCGTCGTGGGTTTGACTCCTGGACCCGGCGATATTTGCCTCATGTCTTACCCCCTCTCATTACCCCCTTCCTGTCAGCCCACTGTTAAATAAGGGACACAAGAGCCTGCAAAAAGCCCCCTGGTGGGGAAAAAAAAAAAAAAAAAGCAACAGAGATTCTTCAAAGACTTCACCAAGCTTTATGTTCAACAAAATTCATTTCATTTTAGTGTTTTGGCAAAATACAAAAAAGGATGGCAGAAGGACTTTCTCAGATGTGAAGAAAAATGTTCAGCTATTTAAGCCTGGCATGTTGAACGTTTAGAAATGATTGCTTTAGTTTTGTATGGTTTAACAGTGTCTTGTTTAAATATGAATTTGTCTTGTTCCAAAAACAATACCAAAGCTTTGCAAAAGAAGTACAGATTTCTGTACCTCACTTGTAGGTAATTATGCCACATTTGCTTGTGTTGGAGCAGAAAGGGAACACCGCCCTCCACATTGCAGCTCTGGCAGGGCAGGAGCAGGTGGTCACAGAGCTGGTAAACTATGGGGCCAATGTCAACGCTCAGTCCCAGGTGAGAGCTGCGCTCACTACAGACATCCCATGATTCACTGAGGCTGCTTCCCAGTCCTCTCTATGTGAATTTAGCCATCTGCTAAAATTCATCTTTGTTTGTCTGATATTTCTGTGTGTTTGTGTTTCCTCTTTGTGTGCATCCTGGTGTGTGCATCTGTGATTTTGCTTTGTTGTGTGTGGTCTTGTATGCGTGTGTGTGGGGGTGTGTATGTCTGTGTGTATAATGTGTCTTTCTGAGACAGAAGGGTTTCACTCCACTCTACATGGCAGCACAAGAAAACCATCTAGAGGTTGTGAAGTTTCTCCTGGAGAATGGAGCCAATCAGAGCATTCCAACAGAGGTACCAAAGAACTGGGAGAGAAAGAGACGCCCTTTGCTGATCCACACTTTCTGTGTTTTCCATTCTGCTTTGTTTTCATGAGCCTCTCTTCTTGCACCGGTCCGTTTTTGGCTTCATGAGTCAGCCCCCCTCCTGACTCTCTCTCTCTTGTGCTGCAGGATGGATTCACGCCGCTCGCCGTGGCTCTTCAGCAGGGGCATGAGAATGTCGTAGCTCTGCTCATCAACTATGGCACCAAGGGGAAGGTCCGGCTCCCTGCACTGCACATTGCAGCACGAAATGACGATACGCGCACAGCTGCAGTGCTTTTGCAGAATGACCCTAACCCTGATGTCCTCAGCAAGGTTTGTGGCCAAAGCAGTGTTTGCTGAGTTTCTGTGTGTTTTTCGTCCAATAAAATGCAGAAGTGGTAATGTTGAAATGCATGTTGCAGACTGGATTCACACCCCTCCACATTGCTGCACATTATGAAAACTTGAACGTGGCACAACTGCTGCTTAATCGAGGAGCAAATGTAAACTTCACTCCAAAAGTAAGAATCACCAAATACAAGGAAAGGGATGCTTATATTTGTTCTAATTTTTGTTCTCAGTGTTGGTATGAGCTCATCTCTGTGTTTCTGCAGAACGGCATCACCCCTCTGCACATTGCTTCCAGACGAGGGAATGTGATCATGGTCCGACTCCTGCTGGACCGGGGGGCTCAGATTGATGCCAAGACCAAGGTAAGACCAAAAGCTGCCCGATTTTAAACTCCCGTATTTTAACCACCAACTAAATCATTAACAATCCTCTGTTTTCAGGATGAGTTGACTCCTTTGCATTGCGCTGCCAGAAACGGACATGTCAGAATAATAGAGATCTTGCTGGACCACGGGGCTCCAATCCAGGCAAAGACAAAGGTAAAGAAAAACAATTGCTAAGCCTTCTTTTCACATATGAATAAAAAAGTAAAGATGTTTTTTTTGTTTTTTTCCAGAATGGCCTGTCACCAATCCACATGGCAGCACAAGGGGACCACATGGACTGCGTCAAGCAGCTCCTGCAATACAACGCAGAGATTGATGATATAACACTGGACCACCTCACTCCACTGCATGTGGCAGCACACTGCGGGCACCACCGCATGGCCAAAGTACTGCTGGACAAAGGAGCGAAACCCAACTCGAGGGCTCTGGTTAGAGATATATCATTCTTTTAAATGATAAACTGCAGCAGTGCGTTTTAAAAATATTCACAATCCTTGAAATTTTCTCACTTTAAGATTTGTATCATGGATCAGATCAGATGCAAACAAAACTGGAAAGAAAAATCTGGAAAGTGTGCCACTTATTTGTATTCAGGATTGTTTACTCTGATCTGAATAAAATACAATCAAGACATTTGGCTTCAGACTTTAACCTCTACAGTAAATAGAGCCCACCTGTGTGTAATTTAATCTGTGAAGTCCTTAGAGGTTTGTTGGAGAACAATAGCGATTGAACAGCATGAGGCAGACATGTCGTACTGCAAACCCACCTATCTAAGCTGACCGGGCAAAGAGAGCATCAATTAGAGAAGCAGCCAGAATACTTTATGGTAACATTGGAGGAGCTGTGGAGATTCGAAGCTCAGGTGGGAGAGTGTGTAGGAACAGTTATGAGTCTCTATCTCTATGGTGACTAATAGTAGCGACAGCATATTGCTATGGCGATGCTGTTCTTCTATGCGGACAGCATTGCCGCATACTCCCGCAACTCTGGGAATTTGACCAGAGTTGTCCAGGACGATTGCTGGAGATAAACACAAAAGGGAAGTTGACCTTTGATTGGGACAACGGCACAAATAATTTTCATTTGCTAGAATGGATAATTCACATTCAAGGAATAAATCCACAAATTTTAAACTGATGTTTACAGACACTCCTCTTGCTGAGCTTGAGCTATTTTTACTGTACAGAGTCAAACGTTTCTGTCTCTACATGAGCAAAGCTGCTGTCCAATAGTAATAAGTCACTATGTTGTTGTTACAGAATGGCTTCACTCCTCTGCACATCGCCTGTAAAAAGAACCACATGCGTGTGATGGACCTCCTGCTCAAACAATCAGCATCACTAGAAGCTGTGACTGAAGTAAGAATTCAGGCAGAAAGAATTCAAGATTATTCATCCTAAAGTGTTTAAATGTTTTCATAAGTTTGTATTTTAATGCTCCTTTATTCTGTTTCTGTTTTAAAACAGTCAGGCCTAACCCCCTTACATGTTGCATCCTTTATGGGTCATCTTAATATTGTGAAGATCCTCCTCCAGAAGGGAGCTTCTCCCAGCGCCTCTAACGTGGTTTGTAGCTTAAAGTTATTTTACAACCAGCTTAAAGAACCAGTTCTCATGTTTGAAGTGTTGGTGTTGAATCTAATACAGGGTTTTTTATTTCTGCAAACAGAAAGTGGAGACTCCGCTCCATATGGCATCTCGGGCGGGTCACTTTGAAGTGGCAGAGTTTTTACTGGAGAATTCAGCTCCAGTGGATGCCAAGGCAAAGGTAGATTAAAATAAACAATATGCAAGGTTTCATTACGACTGACTCAGTTTGAATTTGTTTTATCAGAACTGATACACTGAAGCGGATCTTATTATTCTAACCTCACTTACCACATTTTGTTCAATTATACAGTCAAAGTCAGATCCATTATAGAGGAATATATAAAGATTTTCAGGAAGTGTGCTATTCTTCCTGATTGCTTGCCCCTCCCTCAACAGGATGATCAAACACCTCTGCACTGTGCTGCTCGGATGGGTCACAAAGAGCTGGTGAAGCTTTTGCTTGATCACAAAGCTAACCCCAACTCCACCACCACAGCTGGACACATGCCTCTGCACATCGCTGCCCGGGAAGGTCACGTTCAAACCGTGCGCATCCTACTGGACATGGAGGCCCAACAGACCAAAATGACCAAAGTAAAAGAAAATATGCTGGTGACGTTTTGTTTTTAGCCAGTTTTAGCTGGGGTTATGGGCTTAATCTAATACTGTGTCCACTCACCTTCTTGTGCTTTTGTAGAAAGGCTTCACTCCACTGCATGTAGCCTCCAAGTATGGGAAGGTGGACGTGGCAGAACTGCTGCTTGAGCGAGGAGCCAACCCTAATGCAGCTGGAAAGGTGAGGGAAAGCAAAAACTTCCAGGAACCTGGATGAATAAAACGTTTCCTTTGGTAAATCCCTGATTTTGTTTTAACAGAATGGTCTGACCCCGCTGCATGTTGCTGTACATCACAACAACCTGGATGTTGTTAACTTGCTTGTCAGCAAAGGAGGGTCACCACATAGCGCTGCCAGGGTAAAAAAATTGTGTCTTAAGTGAAGCAGTAAAATGTTTATAATCCACACATATTCTTTAAAAATAAACGCCTCCTTTCTGCTGTCCAGAATGGCTACACTGCCCTCCACATTGCATCCAAGCAGAACCAGGTGGAGGTGGCCAACAGCCTGCTGCAGTACGGAGCTTCAGCCAACGCTGAGTCACTGCAGGGCGTCACTCCGCTCCACCTCGCCTCGCAGGAGGGAAGGCCTGACATGGTTTCCCTGCTCATCTCCAAACAGGCCAACGTCAACCTGGGCAACAAGGCAAGAGGAGACAGATAAAGTGTGAAACTGAAAGGTTGGGATTTTGTTATGGTTCTTTAATTTGATGAATTTGTATTTTTATTCTTGAATTCAGAGTGGATTAACACCATTGCACCTGGTGGCACAGGAGGGACATGTAGGCATTGCTGATATCCTAGTGAAGCAAGGAGCTTCGGTCTACGCTGCCACACGGGTGAGACTCCTTCATTTCTTTTTTCTTACAACAGGAGTCAGCAGCTCGTAGAGTCCAAAGAGCCAATATTTGCTCTCGCTAATACTTAGCAAAACTTTCCCAGGGAGACAAATCCTCCATGGACCTTAGAGAATAGTAAATGTATGACACAAGGACTATAAATAAATCTCTTTGCTGTGGGTTGTGTTTGAAGAACCACAATTTGGAGACACAATTAATCATTTATTTGAGTAAAATTGGAACATCTGAGTTAACTTGTATGGAAAGTAAAGAGACAGATAAAGTTGGTTTCCTGCCTTTTAAACTTTCGAGACAAGTGTTTGAGCTGTCAGCTGTCTAGTGAGCAGTGGCGTAAAGCGCCATTGACACATACAGGTAAAAAGCTGAAACATCTTATTTAGGTTCACTGTGGATCTTATTGCTGAAGGTGGAAAAAAATATATAGCTTACAGCAGACGTACTACAGTTCCAGCCAGAACACCTCTAACAGGAATGAGACTCTGATCATTCAACCACACTCTTGATTTAGTGAATTCTTCAGAGTGATTGCATCATACAGAGTTTTTGATGGGTTTTTCCCTCTTGACAGATGGGCTACACCCCTCTGCATGTAGCGTGCCATTACGGTAACATCAAGATGGTGAAGTTCCTCTTACAGCAGCAGGCCAATGTTAACAGCAAAACAAGGGTGAGTTTTTACACCATCGATGCCTGAAAAACTTTCAACAACCAATTCAGGGTTGGATCTTAGAACTAAACTACACTGAGTGTTGAAAGGGGCTGCATAGTTGTTTCTTAGTCACAGCCATCTTATTAAATGTTAGATCTGCATTAAAAAAAGATAAATATGCATTGACAAATGACTGTATACCTTTTGTCTCCCTTGCAGCTTGGTTACACTCCTCTGCATCAGGCAGCGCAGCAAGGACACACAGACATTGTGACTTTATTGCTAAAACATGGTGCCCAACCCAATGAGACCACTACTGTGAGTTTGAGTGCAAACTGCCTTCTTCCTCCTGATTCTGTTTTCTTCACTGATACAATCTTCTTTTTTTTTTTTTTTTTACAGCATGGCATGTCAGCGCTGGCCATTGCAAAAAGGTTGGGATACATCTCTGTTATCGATGTCCTGAAGCTCGTCACTGAGGAGACTGTTTCTATGGTGTGGATTTAGAAGTGTCAATGTTTTTCCAGTGTTGCAGTTGTGCAATAACACTTGCAAATGCAATTCCACAGAGCTTTTTCTGTATTGCTGTCATATCTGACTCTGGTTTCTTTCTGTGCTCTGCAGACGACAACAGAGAAGCATCGCATGAGTTTTCCAGAAACTGTGGATGAGATATTAGATGTGTCTGAGGATGAAGGTACAACATTAAAATATCACCTTAAAACAGTGGGAACTCAGGTTGTTTGAAATATAAGAATATCATTTTTTTCAACTCTTTTTGCCCTTTGCTCTTTTTAGGAATTGCACAGCTAACGTTAGGTATGAACGTCTACTTCTTTTTTTTCAGCATTCAGAGTGTTTTGTAAACTTCTGTGTGGCTCCATTTCAAGCTCTCGCCATCTTTGTTTCCTTTCCTTTCTCTCTCAGTCCGTCTGTAGTGGTGCTCACTGTGGTAGCTCTGGTTTCTCACTGGCATGCACCCATGGCACCCATGTCTATGACCTCTCTACGCCCCTTCAGTAACACCCTCATTCTCTAACTCTCCAGGTGTCACATTTTTTGCCCCTCCATTGTAAACGTCACAGATACCTGCTCTGTGACATTTTACCATTCATAGTGGATTGGTGTTTTCTGTTTTGGGAGCAATGTTTTGCCGTGTGTGTTTTACAGTGTTGGTTTCTGTACATTTGACTATTTTGACTGTATTGTGAGTTCTTCTGATCAGGTAGGCTGTTGAGTCTAAAAATGAATAAAAATGTTTTAATCTTGGTTGCCATAATTAGCAGCCAATTAGCACTCAGAAGTTTTATCTTGAGAAATTATCACACAGACGAATCATCATTTATAGACATTTTCTGAACTCTGGTCAACAAATTATTTTCCATTCATGCTGTTTTTTAATCAGTGTTTTCTCAATACACAAACTGTTTTAAGTAAAAGGCTTAACCAAAAAAAGCTTTTTACACACATACAGTTGGTTATATTTATGGTAAATACTCTTTTACCTACCAATCTTTCTTCTGACTGGAAGCAACATAGATGTTTTGGAGAAGCCCAGTCAGAGTCTAGACTTCAATCTGAAGGAAAATCTTAGCTAAAGATTAGGGTGATGGCAAGGAACCCCTCCAACCTCACAGATCTGGAGCTCATCAGCAAAGATAAACTCTCACAATACGAATGGAAACACAAAAGACTGATTAGTAATGCCATTAATAATTTGTCTACTATATTCAAGAGGAGTATAATTATGCTGAAATGTTAGGCTAACATTAGCATGTTTTCCCTCTGTTTTGATAAAACCTGGTGATAATTTATGACATATTTTAAAGCATTTCCAGTCGATAATGTGAGAAAAGAAGTTGTTCTTCTGCTTTATCAACTTTCCTTTGCAATAATTAAATGTTATGTACAAGTTTATTATCTCTCCCATACACAGAATGATGTTTACTGAACATAGCAAGTCTACACAGCATAGAGGTATAGACAGAGACATGCGGGTTCAGCAGACAATGCAGTCTCTCTTTAAGAAGGTCATTTAAAGGTTAAAAAAACATTAGTACTCCCATCACTACATTTTATGATTGTTATTTCAGTGCTTTAGGAAGATACATTCTCTTAGATAGAAGTCGCTCCAGCCACATCTTTCTACACATTTGATTCTGCAACATCCACAATTTGATTGCACTCTAAGCCGAAGACACACAGATTCTTTCAGTCAGAAAATTAAGTAGCATTAGTGACACAACTCTAAGAATCCACATTTATTGCACATACACACCACTGCCACTGAAGTAATGCAGGTGCTACTCAAATATCACAGTAATGACCCATAATAAAATTAATTTATTTCATGCTACACGGAGCAGAAACTCTATTGCACTGATATATATTAACTCTCCTCTGGTGCAGTAAAACACTGTGAACTATACGCCCCAAAACACTTGCATAACACAGTTAAAAGATGTCAGAAGACTTTGTTGTTCAGCAAAATGTGAGAAAATGGTGTGACAACAGCTTTACAGTGTTAGGGAATACTCAGATTATTTAGATCAACAAAGCAATGTACACAAGTGTAGCCTATAAATACAGTTTTGCAAATCGCACCGACAAAAATAGAGTAGAAATCAAACTCTGTCATGCGAACAGCGGCTGGGTAGCTCACTGGAAGCCAATGCTTGAAGCTGACAAACATGACAAAGGGACCAACAACAAGGAGGACGGTGAGTTTACTCAGAGAGACGAAACATCAGATAATTAAAAAATGCCTTGATCAGAACCTAACACCTGAGATGGGATCAGGACATCCCTTGTTGGACTTGGTTTGATTGTCCTACTTGGAGACGGACATAGAGACAGAGACCAAAGCTGAGGCACTAGTCACTGGACGCTTTTACTTTTATTTTTTAATGAAAAAAATTACAAATATTTTTCACTAAAAATGTTTTTAGAAGATCCCTTCTAAACATGTATATCAGTTTAGAAGGGATCTGTTTTTGGTCTATTCACAGTTAAGATTTTATTTATGTTTCCATGTAGTGGCTAAAAGTCATGCGTGGTAGTTTGATTTTACAATGCTGTTGACGGTTATGTTTCAGCTTATTATGATTTTATACTTTTAGTCCCCTGGCAGTTCAATGAACAGATTGTCTCTAAATATAGAACGCAGCTCTTTTGCAGTCTTAAAGATACAAATCCAGAATGGTAAAGTGACAGCAGCATATATTATGAAGCGCCTGCTTTCTAGCATACAATCAAATATTAGTAGCGGATATGGAGGACTTGAGCTGACTCGTGATGCTGTGGACAGTGCAGACACGCACTCATGTGAAAATCCGACACAAGGAAGCTTTCTTTTTCTTTTGCTGCTGGATATCAATTGCTTTTTTTCTCCTCTGCTTCTCCACTGGGGTAAATAACCAAACCCAGATCGCCTCACAAGATGTTATTCAGATTCATGTGTTGTATTGAGAGATGCTGTTTGTGCTGTGGATTACTAAAATCCTAATGAGGTAAATCAGCATCTATAGTTTACATATGGCACAACATTTTTGTCTTAAGATTTTTCTGCTGCATTTTAAGAAGTCCTTGAACTAAAACTCGTTTTTGAGCCGTCGTCTGTGATTTTGTCATCATATCCAGGAGTTTTTGCTTTAAATGTCTCAGCAAGTTGAGATCAAAACTGTGATTTGTAGTGTTGCTCATAACCTCATTTATTTGTTGAACGTCTCCATTTTCTTCTGTGGAAGCGGCGATACAAGTTCAGTGTGAAAACAAACATGGTCATTAGTGTCTCATGTCATCAGTCTAATCTCTAAATATCACAGCTATTGTTCTGGGTGTCATGCTGTCTAACCCTTCTAACAGCTCGTTAACAGTCTTGTTTTCTTTCTCTCTTTCTCCTGTGCTGTGTCACCAACCTGACCACGATCTGTTCGCTCTCTTTGGCATGTTGTTCTCTGAAGGAGAGGAGCTCTTGGGGACAGAAGGGGCCAGGTACATGAAGATGGATGACATGAAAGACCATGATGACGATTTCCTCTCCCCCAAGAAATCACTGGAGTACGAGAGAGGGCTGGGCACAGCGTAAGGGGGGCTGGGAGGGGGAGCAGGGTAGCGAGCCAAAGCCAGTAGTCATGAGCCAATAGCCGGATGGGGAGTAAGGGGTGCTCCACAGACATAAATAAACCCCGGGACGATTGCTTGGGAGGAGCACAGATGTGAAGAAGTGTTTTTAGTCTCACTTCTTTTTTCCTCTTTTCTTACAACAGGAATTACTCACCAGCCATTCCCAGGATTCCCCGTGTCTCCCCGGAGAACGTAAATCTGCAAGAACATGAAATAGATCAGGTACTGCAAAGGCCAGAGTCAGAAATCCAACAAACTGAAAATATCACATCATAGTTACAGGGATTTTTCTTTTCTTCAGTCATGTGGTCAAATCTGAAGTTGCCTTGTTTCAGTTTTCTGACTGTGACTCACTTTACTTCTAAGGCATCCTTAACAAGGACATGCAATTTGGTAGTAGTGCCTTTTATTGTCTCCATTTTCATTTAGAATATCAGAAGGTATTCAGATTTTAAAAGTTGAAAGGTTTTATATAAATGAAGTTACTCCCTCTTCAAAAAAATGTTTGCAGCCATTTTTAATAATGTTTTAGTTAATGGAGAACTCCAGTCCCTGATCTGACAAGGTAGTGCTAAAAACTTCAGAATGCAGAATGGCATTCATAAGTCATTAAGAGATGTTGCAGATGGTAAAAGATGGTGAAATTATATATCAACAATTTCAATACAGATTTTACTTTATGTCTGTGTACAGATTTAAAAACACTAACTGAATTGTAAAATGTTCCACATAAGGTAATCATGAATAATACTAAACAAACCTGACTCATTTTGTAAAAGAAGGTAAAGGTAATTTTATTTATATAGCACATTGTCTGCATCAAGACAGTTCAAAGTACTGAAAAGAAACAATAAACAAGCATTCATTTAAGTCATTTCGTCAATGATTCCTGCTAGGAGTGATGTAGAAAAGCTACACGTTTGGTTTTGTGTGGCATTATGCAAAGCAGATATTCATGAACGATTTCTGTTTTCTGTGTCATTTAGCAACACACACCTCTTCCATTGCCCAAAGAGTACGACGAGGACTCACTGATTCCCAGCAGTCCAGCAACTGAGACGTCTGACAATGTCAGCCCAGTCGCCAGTCCCATCCACACAGGGTCAGGACAGCCACAGCAGAGGCCGACACTTTTTATCCCCCAACCTCTGTTCTTCTGCTTTTTTAATCCTGTCATTGTTTTTTTCCCTGCAACAGATTCCTGGTTAGTTTTATGGTGGATGCTCGAGGCGGTTCAATGCGAGGCAGCAGGCATAATGGTCTGCGTGTCATCATACCTCCACGGACGTGTGCGGCACCCACTCGCATTACCTGCCGCCTGGTGAAGCCGCAGAAGCTGACCAGCCCCCCTCCTCTGGTGGAGGGAGAGGGGCTGGCCAGCAGGATCATTTCCCTGGGTCCAGCTGGGATGCAGTTTCTGGGGTGAGCCAAGCACAGTGCTGCTATTCTCTTGAAGGGGGGTATTTTGTAAAATCAACATGTTTGAACTTTTTGTCTGTGTGTTTGAATGAGCAGGAGCTTCTTAAAGAAACAGAGGCCCAATTTCAAAGCTCACATTAAATTGCAAAGTCAAATTTCTTTTAAGTCATGTTTGGTATATGCAGTATTTTTATAACAACTGAAGGGAACATAGTTACTTGACTGTGTTATGAAATGGGAGTACGTGCCTCAGTTCTTTTGTGTGTTTAGTCGCTTTATATCTATTGATCCTGATCCTCTTCTGTTTGCATGGCAGACCGGTGATTGTGGAGATTCCCCACTTTGCTGCTCTGGGTCGTGGAGACCGAGAGCTTGTTGTGCTCAGGAGCGAGAATGGATCCGTCTGGAAGGAGCACCGCAACCGCTACGGTGACGAGGTGCTGGAAACCATCCTGAATGGGATGGATGAGGGTGAGTTGTAGTCCATCATAGTTCATTTTAAACTGAGAGCCAGATACTCTCCAGTGGTTTTACGTTTTTGGAAGCATAACCGTTACTTCTTCACCACAGAACTAGAAAGTCAAGAGGAACTCGGCAAGAAGCGAATCCGCCGCATCATCTCCACTGACTTCCCTCTTTACTTCGCTGTTGTGTCAAGAGTCCAACAAGAAAGTGACCTGATTGGTCCAGAGGGAGGTTCACTTACCAGTAAACTAGTGCCGATGGTGCAGGCAACGTTTCCAGAGACGGCAGTCACAAAAAGAGTCCGCCTCGGACTGCAGGTGAGATGGGACGATGAGGAGGAAGGAGAGGAGAGGAGAAACGGAGTCGTTAATCCCTGAAAGAAAGCATGCTGAATTTACTTTGATTCATCATGAAGTCATATCACATGTGGCAAGCTTGTTATGTTGCTTTTAAGAATCCTAGAGGACCTTTTTGCCTTTTTTCATTTTGCATGCACCTGTCACCTTTATGCAACCCTGGACTGCCTTTTTAGTATTGAGATTTTATTTTCTTTATTTTATTCTATTACTAATGTATTTATGTCACCTACAAACTCTGTATATCAAATATTTAACACATTCATTGGAGATGCCTAAGGATTTATATCTGTTTGCTTTTTTGTTGACTGGAAAGACTTTGTATGTATTTTTCAGTTTTAAATGTGCTTGAATGTTTTCATCTTAAAAGAAAAGAAGTGTTTTGCTGCACAAAAAGGTTTTTAACCCAGTTTTCTTGCTCAAAAATTTTCTTAATAGCCAAACTTTTGATATCAATTAGACACAACAGAATAATTTTTTTGTTCTTCTAAAAGCACTTCAGACAATAATAAAATCCAATTGTTTTCTCTATTGAGGCCTTCACTTTTACTTTGGCCTCATTGTTTGTTTGTTCTGGATATTCTTTCTAAGGTAAGTAGACATAATTATATTATATAAATCTAAGATTAAATCTAAAGTTTGGAATCAGATCTTGTTAAACATTTAGCTGTAAATCTTTACCTGTATTTGGAAACAGTGGTCCTACTTTAGTGCATTTATCATTGACTGAATATTTTCTTTGTAGTTAAAAAAATGAATTATACTTCTAAGATTTTACATATTAGGCTAATAACAATAATAATTATTGCTTTATTCTGAACTCACTGAATTGTTTCATTGGGATCTGAGTTATCTGGTGTGAACTGTTCATCAATTTGGGCTTCAGGTGTTAAAAATTGCATTGCAGCATTTTTCTTTTCTTTTTCACCCATTCCCTTGTAAATTCATTGCTGTGTTTACCTCCTAGTTCTGTTGCATGATGCAGTTTAATCCGAGCTTTGGCTCTCTTGACATTTTGGCTACAGAGTTTCTCTTCAAATGAACAACTCTTGTGGCTGCAACCCGTTTTATCACCCTCTGCCAACTTGTTTGACAGTCCATACATTCAAAATTGTTTGTGCTAATATTTGTTTTCAAAAATCGTCATGGCAAAATCTTTCTATTTCTGTTTTGTTCTTTACATAGTTTGTTCCAGAAACTCAGATTAAGTTGTATAAGTTTAAGCTTTACTGCCACCCGAGTTTAAGGATCTTTTAACATTTCTTCTAAACAAACAGTATTTTCTCATTTTGTTTAATCATCTTAGACCTTTAGCAATAAGCATCTAGAAAACCCTGAGGTACATCTTCATTTATTTTATTGCATAGATACAAATTAAATATTCTTCAAAGTCCACTGTGATAGAGGATAAATCATGTTCTCCTCTGCAAATAAGTTTTGATTTGATGGACTCAAAATGATTTGAAAGTAGCTTTACAATCTTTCTCAAATTGACACAACTGACAGATTTAGTCTTTAGCAGTAACTGGATGCTACCTCCGAAACTATGACCTGAAACACTAATTATATAAATAACGATGAAAAAGCTTATTATGACATATGTTGCTGTTCATTTGAGAGTAAATTTAGCTGCCACAATATGATTTCTTTCTGTTTTCTAAAGCTGCCAAACAGGTTTCATTATTAAATAATTTTTTTTATTCCTCAGTAGGTTTTTACCATCTGGCAGAAACTTGAAAAGACCAAAACAACAAGTAAAAATAAAATAAACTGACTTCTGTATGTTTTGGATCAACATATTTCAACACATTTCACTCTTCATAAAGATAAATATGCCTTACAGACATTATAGTCATTTTGTAACCTCATACAAAAGATACTGAATGTAACAGGATACAAACAAAAAAGATTGTAAAATTAGCTTTTTTATAATTGTTTTTTTACTCATTTCAATATATTTAGAATCCCATTTATTTAACTAAGATGCTATTGTAGAAAACCTAGGTCTGAGAAACCAAGTTGCCTTAATTGTTGATATCCTTTTTGTATTAATGATTGTAAAAGCTTCCTGTTAACACCCACTGTTACAATAAAAAACACTTTTATATGTATACATCCAGTTTGTGTCACTTTTATTTGTCCCTGAAAAAGTAAGCTAATTTTAATTAGTTCATTTTCATTTTTCTCTCCTGTTCTTTGGATTTCATCATCCCTGATTTTTTTTTTTTTTACTATACTATACTACATCTTCTGTGATCCCTTTTTAATTTAATTCATTTCAAACAACCACTATTTTTGCACACGTTTTCCAACCTGTGACCCTGGTGCGTCTCCCTGCTCCTGTCGTTTACCACCGCAGGCCCAACCAGTTCCAGATGAGCTGGTTGCAAAACTGCTGGGTAACCAAGCAAACTTTAGCCCTGTAGTCACTGTGGAGCCTCGGCGGCGCAAGTTTCACCGCCCCATCGGCCTGCGCATCCCCCTGCCTCCGTCCTGGAGGGACAGTCCCCGTGACTCAGGCGAAGGCGACACCACCAGTCTGCGTCTGCTCTGCTCTGTTATAGGTACTGCATGCCCAAACTGTGAGGTGTCTGTTGATTATCATTAGACATCCCTCCTCTACCTTTGGTCACTGAGTTTCCTGTTTCCCACGCTGTGTGACTGCCAGGTGGAACAGCCCCAGCCCAATGGGAAGACATTACTGGCACCACCAAGCTCCTCTATGCCAGTGACTGCGCCAGCTTTACCACTAATGTTTCTGCACGGTAAGTTCAGCTGGATACTTTATCAAATATAAACAGAAAAGTATCATCCTCTTGAAAATAAAATGCCTGGAAGCCACTTTTCTTATTGGATTTGCGTTCAACATTGTGATCCTTTGTCATTGTTTGCTGATAGGTTCTGGCTGGCAGACTGTCCTCGGACAGCTGAGGCCGTCTCCTTTGCCAACCTGCTCTATAAAGAGCTATCAGCTGTACCCTACATGGCCAAGTTTGTAGTGTTTGCAAAGATGAACGAGCTGCGCGAGGGCCGTCTGCGATGCTACTGCATGACAGATGATAAGATGGATAAAACTCTGGAACAGCATGAGAACTTTACCGAAGTCGCCCGCAGTCGTGACATAGAGGTCAGTTAATGTCAGGAAGGACAAGGCAGAGACTTATTCCTCATTGACATCGTTAAGAAACACATAATTAATCATAGCGAATGTGTTGCAGGTGATGGAGGGAATGCCACTTCACCTGGAGTGTTCAGGAAATCTGGTGCCAGTGAGGAAGGCTACACAGCAGCCTCGCTGCTTTAGTTTCCAGGCTTTCAGGGACAACAGGCTTCCAGTCTCTGTCAAGGTGTCATTTGACTTTCTGCAGTTTCATGGTGTCAGTAGCAAGGTCACATCCACTCATCATGGCCACGATTATCATATTGAGTGCAGGCTTTTAATGATGCCCTAAGGCTATTTTTTTAGAATTAGTTGAAGATGCAAAATACAGCATCTTAAACTGGAGGTCAGGTCACAATTACGCTATGCATTGCAAAAATATTCATATCTCGTATATCTTAAACATCTTGTCATGTTACAACTCTTTTGTTGGATTATTAAGCAGCAGAGAATGTTTGGTTTTTTTTCCTCAAATAAAACTTAGTACAATCAAATGCATACAGAAGTCACCTCATTAGTAAACAATATTCACCTCTGTTTAATTTCACAAACAGCATCATGAAGACCAAGAAGTCCATACAGGTCAAGGATAAACCCATAGAAAAGTTTAAAGCTGTGTAAAATTATAAAAATGTCACCAACTTTAAACATCTCAATGTTCAATGTCCAAAAGTGGAAATGGCAAGTATAGCACAACAGCAACCAAAAACAGAGTCTTACAGCTGAAGAAAAGGGAAAGTCAAGAGGGTCATGGTGATTCTGGAGGAACTGCTATGACTCACAGTTTAGGTAGAAGATTGAGCTGACAGGACAACTATTAGTTGATAGGACAACAGAATCCAATGTCCCTGGAGACAGTTAGGGGGTTAAAGTTGTGGTAATAATATGACAAAATATATGTTTAAGCTCCAATATCTTACTTGCATGCACTATTTTCATCAGTAAAGTTGCAGCCATTGAAAACCTTCATATTTGCCATATTTATGTATTACAAAATCAGTTACACCAAATTATGTGTAAACACCCCACCACAGAAAAAGAATGGTTCAAATAAACTTTTAGCAGCCAAACAGTCAACACAAGAATAAACTGCTCTGCTACCCGCTGTTACTACATCATCTCTAGTGTTTCTCTGCTGATACCCTTTATCTGTGCAGGTGCGAGACAGCAGTAAAGAGCCTACTGGATTTTTATCTTTCCTACGGAAGTCCACTAAATATGAGGACAGCCAACAAGTACTCTGCAACCTTAATATCACAATGCCTCCTTGTATCAAGGTGATAATTTAATGGATAAAAAAGACAAGATACAATCTACACTTCAGCCCAAAATTATCCCTACCCCAGGCAAATTTAGATTTAAAAGTTTTTTTCATCCAATCAAAAAGATTGTTTCTTCTAAGAAATTAAACAGATGCTTCCCAAAAGTTAACAAGAATCTACAAGAAATCTCATATAAAAATAGGCATTCTTATTTATATATATATATTAAAATAGCATATCTAAACATGTTTATATCATTCACATTAATCACATAAAAATCTTTACATGCATTACAGGAATGAAACCTCTCTCCCTGTTTTCCACAGGTATTTTGATTATTTATTTTGGTGATGAGCTTCAAGCCTTTGAGGGTCATCACCTTCATTTTTACCACTCTGCACAGATTTTCTATCAGATTTAAGACTGAGTAAATTATTGCTTTCTGTCAGACAAAAGATTACTAAAAGGTTTAAACCTACGCTTGGAAGGGGTATGAGTAATTTTGAGCTGAACTATGCTTAATGACAATAGTTTCCCAGAGTTTTGGTTTTAATAGTTTTTGCTTACCACTTAGATTATTGGTAGTGAAGATAGGAGGCGAACTCTGACCCCTTTGGCTTTGAGAGAAAGATACAGCGCCCTAAATGAACCCGCAATGGGTAAGAGACTCACAAATGGATTAATTATTACATTTACTTGTTTGATATCTTTGTGATATTAAAAACAAGACTCAGAATGGTGGTTTCATGTGACCGTTTGTTTCTGGTCCTGCTTTCTGCAGCATCAATGAGTGCAATGGAGAGAACGGAGCTGAAGATGGCAGTGATCGCAGAGCAATTGGGTCTGAGCTGGGCTGGTGAGTAAACACTGAGAGTATGCTGAAGCTGCTTTTTACATTTACCATCTGTGTTTATCTAATGTCTAACAAGCATGGCTGGCACAGCTGACAGGGTACAACCTGGTATCAAACCATACAAACTTCTGCATTGTTTCCCTCTGATTGTTACACAGAGAGATCATTCTTCCTCTTTAGGGTCTCCATGTACCGGTGTGACACTGGCCTCAAACACGATTCAGAAATCATCATTTATGTTTTCTCTTTTTCTGAACAGAGTTAGCACGTGAGCTACAGCTGAGTGTAGATGATATCAACAGGATTCGAGTTGAGAACCCAAACTCCCTCCTCGAACAGAGCTCCGCGCTGCTCAACTTGTGGGCAACTCGTGAAGGCAAAAGGGCCAAAAGTGAGTCAATGAGATATGAGAAAGCAATGCAACATCATGTTGCATTGCTTTCTCTCAGTATCTGCCTGATGATCTCTTGGACTATTAAATGGCGAGTGTCTAATTTTCACAGCAATTTATTTTTAGAGTGGGCAGATAAAACAAAGACCAAAAATTCAGACAAAACACATAACACTGAAGATAGAAATTGATTTGCATGTTTTAGCAATTGATAACTTAATGTAACTGGCAATAAAGTAAAAATTTGGGCAATTTTAAATGCAATATAAACCAGTAACACAATAAATAGGACATATAAATAGGAGGAAATACAATGTGGAGCACCATGCAATAGGCCACAAGAAAGAAGAAGATACGTTTGAGAAATGAGCCCACAACTGCAGAGAGACAGATTGTTGAAGGTCTTAAGTCAGTACAAACCACTGTCTTAACCCCTTAGCTGAGTTTGTCCTGGTATCCCGTCTATGGGACAAATCTAGTTTGTTTGAATATTCTGCCAATTTTTGCCGCCAGTTAAGGGGTTAAAAAAACAAAACTTTAATCTTGGACAAGGACTTTTTTGCTAATTAACAATTAAGATAGGTTAAAGTTGGTTCTCCTAGTGTGTCAATAATTCATATCAAAACTAAATGTCAGCAAAGGACTGGCTAAGGAAGAGTTTGGCACAGTGACCTGGTCAATCTCCAAACCTCAGGCCTTGCTGGAGCTCAAGACTTTGAGTTATGTTTTGCTGTTACACAATTAATATTAAGTTTATTTAAATTTTTCTTTTTTCCAGATTTTTGTTTCATTTTCTATCCATATCAAGTTTAGGTGATATGGACAGATATCCTTTCTTAGTGCACCATTAAGAGAACTTGTCTGCCTCGCCTTCTTTAGTGTGACTTTGTGTGTTTTCCATTCAGTGGAGAGTTTATACACCGCCCTGAAGAACATTGACCGTATGGACATCATCAACATGTTGGAGGGTCACCCGCCCCAGCCTATGAGACAAGGCTCCCATGACCTGAACAGACGGCGACACAACGACAGAGAACATCTCTCCCCTGGTATGACAAATGGTAAGTTTTCTGCCAACGTTCAACAGTGCAGCCCAGTCCTACAGCGCCATATACCCTGACCCAGAGTTGCTCCTCTGCTATTCATTCAGTGTTGCTGAAAGTTTGAGAGTTTTGTTAATTTCTCTATATTCCTAACAAACACCCAAGTTCGAGGTTTTAAGTTTGAGAAGTTGATAGAGAGTTTATAGTGGATCCCCAAAATTCGCAACACTGAGGAACCACAACCGGCTGCAAATAGCTAAACGTGACTACTTGAGACCACCTCTAAATACGCTTTTAACTCCCTATTTTAATAGTTCAGAAATCACATATTCCTTAATATGCATTATTACATGAAAACTATCTTGGTGCTTCCAAAGAACTGGAAGCTAACGTCCACGGTGTCCCTTATCTCTCCTCTTGTGGGTACGGGCAATTGATGCCAAGAAAAATTAATGTATCTGACGGATTGACTGCTTTGCAAACATCAGCCAACAGCATCTCAGATACAGAAAAATCCCAGATTATGCAGATTTTCCAGAAATAATTTGGAGTAAAGTTTCACAGAAAAATCCACAAATAGACCGGAATATATTGTATGTGTGTGGGACAAGAAGCAAAATATGTGCTTCAGTTCAGATAGTCTTCAATCCTATGTTCTGTTAATACTTTTAAAAGTATTTATGTACTTTTAAGTACATCTGTTCTTCCTCTTTACCCAAAAAACCCTTGAAGGACAAGTGGTATTTGATTCTTTTTGAATCTCCTCTGTTCTTCTTATGTCTTTTTGTTTCCCACTGTGGGAACACTGACACAAACATGACCTTTCTCTGAATTTTACCTCTGCTAAATGCAGTGGGACTCAGGACACTCCTACACCCCTGTAAGCCCTTTGCTTATCAATTTTAAGCTGTATGGCTCATTGTTAGAATGGGGATTAAATGGTGGATGCTTATAGGTTACTGACTTTATTGAAAAATGTTTTTGTTTTTTTTGATGGAGCTGTGATCTACTTATTTATCTCACAGATAAAGTGTCTCCATTTTGCTAATAAAAATGCAGTTAATACAAGTTCTGGAGCTTATGATTGAAATGCTTTACACTTGTGGCATGAACCTACCCATTCAACTCCAAATACTTCCTGTTTTCTTGAGCTTCCTGAATTTCAACATTTAGATACATTCAACTTTTCTTCTTGATATACAGCATCTTTCTCAAAGTAATAAGTTAATCCCTTCTATCTGAATTTTTTTTCTGATTTTCCAAGACATTCCATATATCATTCTGCAATTCTTGCAGAGGAGGATTTCCGATTGGCTGAGTTTTAGGGTCGTACTCTTGTCTAGTCTATCCTAGATCCTGCAAGTTTAAGATGTGTCTGCTTCAACACATCTGAGTAAAATAATCAGCTCATTAGCAGGACTCTGGAGAACTTGACTGAATACTGAGGAGGTAACTTAGTCATTGAGACTCCAACCAGGCGTTTTCTTTTTGTTTTGAAAGGGTTTTCTGGAATGCTGGTGCATTACTGACGGGGTTGTCATATCAAAATAGCAATTTCTGTTCTCTCTTCATCTTTCTTTAGATTGAAATATGTCTCAAACATCTAAATAAGATGAGTAAGATTAAAGGCAGGATAGCTCCTTCTCCATTTAAGTCTCAAAGGTTTCCTGTAATTTACAAATAAATGTTTAATTTTTTTTTGGCTTTTTATTATTATCTTATTATCCTTAACTAGTTTTAATTTACTATAGGAAGATGTTGATGCATTAGTATTGCATGATTTTTCTTTAATTTTAGTAAAGTGTTAGATTTTCAGCTTATTGCAAAGGCTTTAAAAATGTATCCTCCTCTTCTATTTAACCCTGTGGCAGTCTTAGCGCAACACTCAGGAGGAGTGTGGAAATGTCATGGTCAGACAGCAGGGGTTGTCCCATCCGACTGTCAATTTCCAAAACCACACTAAAAATAAAAATCTCTTAAAAGCGCACAGTGGGTCTGTGCAGCCCAGCCGGACCGCACAAAATAAAAACCTTGTGAGGTCTAAAGGATCCTGTCTCTTAAGACCACTGGAGGGTTGTTTGGTTTAAAACTCTATGAAAAAGTTAATATATCTTCAAATGAAATTTATTCGACAGGTCACCCAAACAATCAGATTTTTGTTACTTACAGTCATAGCTTGGTAAATGAACTTTAATTTAACATGACAATTGCTTTAGTAACACCTTCTCATACATGATAAATCCATCTAGAACCTCAAATAACTAACCTTATCCATTTTCTCCTTTTCCTCATGGTTTCCTTCATTCATGCATACCCAGTGTCTGATTTATTTCATTTTCACATCTGGGCTGATGTGAGCTCCTCTTTGTCCAAGAGTGCAGACAATGAGGTAGCCAGTCCTGCATATGAAAAATGAGCAATAATCAGCGATGTAACTATGCAACCCAATGTGACCATGATGGTGAAAGAGGTGAAAAAAATAGTATTACAGATACTTCTAAACTATGACTTGCTAGCATCTTTTCACGTATTAAATGAGGTAATAAAGGCAGCCTTATTTTTTTTCTTCAAAAAAGTAATGTTGAGCTCTAGCGGATTTAACAAATGACGTTTACAGTCTGAAGTTAAGTAAAAATACCTAGATGTCAGAGTCATTATTCTTGAACTTTTTTGCACTTTGACATATTGCAACCAAGAACATTATTATGTTAGAGCAACAGTAATGATTTTCTGCCACACCGAGATTTTCATGTTAGGTCAAATGGCTACATTTCTTTTTCATTCAACAAACGTGTGTTCCTCCACATATTTGCTGTGTCCCCTTTGTTGATTGTGGTAAAGTTATAAATTACTTTCAACAGCAACTTTCTGTCCTCCTTAAATAACAAGATTTCTAAAAGTTGTCCTGTTAACCGGTTCTCCACACTTACGGACATAATTGCTTGATCTCTGTTCTGTGAGATTTTCAAAGCTTGGCGCATTGTCTTATTACTGAACTATATTTACCATAAACATTTCCACAGTTTTCTCCTGGACCCACCTGCTTTGGTCTACATCAGTGGTTCCCAAAGTGTGGGGCGTGCCCCCTAGGAGGGCCGCAATGCCATTGCAGGGGGGGTGAGGGACGCGGTATGGATGAATGAAAACACAAAAGTGTTTCACTGTAAAGATGGTTTGTAGTGTGTTTTGTTGCAACCTAAAGTGTGAAATAAACTTCAGTGGAGTTTGAAAATAAAATATGTGTATAGGTTTATGTCTGGTTGAACGATGTGTGTGCCCAGTTGTTTTTTTTTTCTTTTGTGGGGGAAGAAAATCTTTGGGAACCACTGGTCTACATGATGCTGTTTGTTCTCTAATGTTCTCTAACAAACAGCTACAGTTGGATTTATGCTGAGGCTAAATTACACACATATGGATCTAATAAGATGAATTTTAACAGCAATTAGTTGTGCTGAATTTTATTTAGGGGTATCAGAGCAAATAAGGCTGAATACAGAGACAGACGTTGAATCATGGGTTATTTTCCTTCCACTTCACAATAATGACTACATTGTTCTGGTCAAATGCATAAAATCCCAATGAAATACATTTACGTTTATGGTGGTAATATGACAAAATGTGGAAAAGTTCCAGTCATATAATACAACGGACTTTATGAAACACAATGGCCGCCCCATATTAATTTAAGTATTGTAAGAATCATATCAGTCATCTCAAACTATACCAGTGCCATATATTAGCTCAAATCAATATAAAAAGAGCTGTATTTTAAATAAGTCATAAAGAATTTTCCTCTGTTCAATCAAAGCGTCTTTGCAGATCTTTTTCACATCTAAAACAAACTCTGTAGGCTTTTTTTCTGTCTCTAAGTTCTTTCTGCCTGTGGTTGCATGTTCAGTAGTTTGAGTCTGTCCAGGGTTAATGTTGGTGCACTGAATGTCTTTTTGGGAGCCGTGTTTTCATTCCCTGTGAATCTTGTCCTCTCTGTGTTTCTCTGGACATGTCATCTGCAGCCTAGCCGCCCTACTCTTCCTCCTCCTCACTTCTCTCCAAACTCTGACCTCATGCCGACCTCATGTTGACCTCTGACCCACATCTTAAGCTTTTTTTCTCTCTTTTTTTGCGACTGGTGCATTTACTTTCCCCTTATTTTACCTCTCGAAAGCCCCACCTTTATAAGTGTCCCCTCTGTGATAAATATCCCTCACACAAACTGTTTTTTCAGCACCCACTGGGAGGGGGAGGTGATCCTCTCTTTCTTTCTCTCTTCCGCTCTTGTCACACTGTTTCTGTCTGTGTTCATCACTCTTGTTTATACTCCTCTTTCTCTCTTGCTCCCTTTCTCTTTTCCCCCACTCTGTCCTTTCCCCTCTTTTCCCTGCCCTTTCTCCCTTACCCTCCTGCATGACTGCATGTGCACCAGACGTTCATTGCTCATCTCCCTCTGTGTTTGCATGGATGCACTGGGAGGATGGGCAGCACTACCACTAACTTGTCTGAGATCACAGCATTGAAGCAGCTCGACCAAAAGACGTTTCTTTGCATGGCATGCTATATATACTGAGAACGACTCTGCAGCCTGTCTTGTTCCTCCTCAATAATCAGTCATAGTGGGGGTAAAAAGGCTGCAGTCCTTTTTGTCAACTTTGACTTGTGTCTGCTTTGTTCTTGTATGAATGTTATTATTGCTTTGTGTGTGTTGAGTTTAATGTAAATTGTTTTCATCTCTTTGATGCTATTTGTCAGTAAGTCCTCCTTTCTCTATATGTATTTTGTTAAATGTGAGCTATCAAATCAGTGTGTGCGGGTGTATCTGGGTGAGTGTTTTTATGTGCTTTAATTTAGAAACTACTGCTGTTTGTACATGTGTGCCCATGTGTGAACAGGCAAAAAGAGTCATTTTTCTTTACATGTTGTTTTTTTTATAACCTTCTCTTCTGATACTTTACTTTTACGTTTCAGTCAGGAGCTCAGACAACGCCTCCACGTTTACTCATTTTTGTATTTCCCCCCTAAAAAATCATTAGTATCTACTTCAGTGACAAGCAAATGTTTGGTTGAGCTAAAATCAGAACACATCTGGTATCAGATGCTGACATAAAGAACATTTTTATATTTTACATAGTAACGTTATGAACGTAGCTTTCGAATACAAAGCTGATATTTTATCTTCAAGTCAGGTTTGCTCCAAGTATTTGCATCAGAAGTTGTAAATCATGTTAATCTTGTTTCCAAATGTTTCATCTACTGACCCAAAAAGGGAGGAATCCTTACAATTTTCTAAAATTGTGTGTAAAACGACTCCCTTATAAAGTCCACACACTACGTTTCATTCAGTTATGTACAGTTGATCCTGTTTATGTCTAAAGCACAAAATGATGATCTAAAAGCTCTTTACGAGACAACAAGTTCTGTTCATATGCATTACAAAGGAGTTTAATCACTTCTGAAATGGTTAATTTCATAATAATTAATTACAGTACAAGCCGAGTTAGGTTCATGTCAGCTACATACAGACCTACTCCGTCCAAATTATAATAAAAAACAGCACAATTAATTCAGCGTTTTCAGTTAAAAAGTTATCTAATCAAGGAAATCCAGCTGATAACATTAGAGTAATTTACTTGGTAGTGAATGCAATGAGTCAAGAGTACTTTCTATGGGACATAATAAAAGGAATTACACAAAGGTAATAGCAGTAATAGAGCCTTCAATGATCTATTTTGTTTAGGGAAAAAACACTAAACTCAAGGTTAAGGCGTAAGAACAGAGAGAATATGTAGTTAGTAGTAGTACAAATTTCAAAATGTGTCATTTTCCTAAATTTATAAAAGCTGTTTTTAATTACTTGTAATGATTATGGTAGAAAGCACAATATATACATATGTTTACATATGTATACATGCACATATGTTTTTCAATTTTATTTTTACCCTCCCAGGCTCTTAGTGAAATAAAAACTGGTCTACATGTTTGCTTTCCCCAGTTTCCCACATTGGACATATTTGTCTTAGCACCAAAATGCTGCCAGTTGTAATTATTGAAATCATGATCAGGTATGATCATGATTTCAAAAAGCTGCCTGTGATCAGTAGATTCCAGCTAAATTTAAAATTGGGTATTATTAAAACCATTTTCTAAATCTTTATTCATTCATTCTAAGTCATATTTTGATAGATTTAACGATTTTATAGACAATTAAAGAACATGAAAAGAGCAGTTGGCTGCTATTAGCTGAAGATCTAGAAGTGTAATCTTGTCCTTGGCGTACAATGAAGTCTTTCTCTGCAGACTGTATTACTGGCTTCCCTGTTCTCTCCAGCCTGACTGTATGCATGCAAGTGTATGATAATCCATTCTTTAAATAATGATGCTCAGTCCCTCTGAATATAGAAAATTAAACCCAGATGTATACTTGACCACTGGAGAATCTCAGCTTTGTTTTATGTTTTTGTGAAGTTTAAATTTGCTCCATTAACTGGGGTGTTTGTATTTTATATTGGAGAGAGAATTCACAGGAGTCAAAACATTATGTTTGAGAAAATCTCACTGTTTATGCACAGCCTATAAAGGAAGGTGATCATTTCCAAACTTAATGAAAGAGAGAAGGCCCCTGTGTTAAGTTCTGCAGGAGGTGCAGATATTTCACATTTAGCTACAAAACATCTCCAAATATAATGGAAATGTCCCAGTCTATTTATAGCTCTGCTAGAAACGGAAGTGATCCATGTACCCAGTCATTTAAATCTAAATTGCATTTGTATGAATTTGAGGTGAAGATCCTCTCTTGCTACATTCAGATAGCTTATGTTGTATAATTAGATGTTTCAAAAGCAAAGAAAACGTGTTTCATTATACTGTTTGTGACACTTAATTGGACTGCAGTGTGGAGGGTAAGAGAGAAAGTAGGACAAGGGGTCTTTCTGCCTCTTGGTGTCTCAGATATCTTGTGCAGCCTCAGCAGTAGTCTGCAGTGGACTATGACTCGGGTTACACCCTGTGCTCTGTAAGTTCTTCACTGTGCCGTGTTCAGATACAGTCAGTCTTACTTTTTCTGTACTTACAGTACGGCCTGCACCACCTCACTTGGTTCTATCTATGCTTAGTTTCACCTTCAGCAATAAACCATGAAATTTTAAATTATATTATCACTAATACTTCATCAAAAACATTATATTAATCTTCAACTAATTTCCAAGAAGAGTCATTTCCTCTTCCTTGGGCAGCTATTTGTATTTTATGTAAGAAAAATTCCTCTTTACTGTAAATTAGTCACTACAATGTCAAGCTTTATTGGACAGAACATGGTTATTAAGATAATTCAAACACACTATGTAGGAGTGACCTGAGTCCACATCACATTGACATGTTTTACTGACTGATTTTGAGAAAACAATCAAGTTAACTTACTTATTATTCAGGTTAATTGGTGCCACGTCTTTGAGGGTCAGACACCACTGGTGTAGGTTCTTCAAATGAAAATAATTGTGTTAAAATTTTTTGAATGTATTTTACAAAGTCATTGTGCTTTTTCTGAAGGGTTTATGAATCTTAAGTTGTGGTTTGCAGAATGTGTGGTGCAGAATAATCTAACCATGATTTGAGCAGCTTGGGATTTTGAGCTACAGATGATCAAGTGCAATCCAGACTCATTGAAAAACATTCAAGTACCTCTTTACTCAACTGATAAATCAAAAGTTGTGAGTCACACAATAACCTTAGGCAAATGGCTATTTGGCCATTTGCCTAATACGAATCATCAGTACACTGATTAGTCATTTGGTGGACTTTTACTTCCTTTCAGCATGTTTAGCACAAAAAGAGACCGCCTTAAAAAAGGAATCCCAGTACTTCAGTAAAATTCAAAATCTAACCCCATTTGAGACGATTCCTCAGAGGCTGACAAATCTTCCTGCTTGCATTGTTGTTATGTTTGTTGAGCAGTCATATGTCCCTGGGTTTGTTTCAAAACGTGACAAATGATTTCTAGTTTTGAATTTCTTAAGTGGTAATAATGTTGTAATAGCTGTGAAAACTGACAGCCATCCATCCCTAGTGGACATGTGTGTGTAAAGTTATGTCTGATGAGAAAATGGGATTGCCTGCTGATTGCATGTTTTCCAGCCTGACTACAAAAAACAACTTGCTTGTTCCTGAGAGAATTTGAATGCATGTATCACTGAGTGGGCGGATATGTGTGTTTCAGAATGGGAGTTTGTGTCCCTGCTGGACAGGGATCAGTAATCCATCTCGTCTCCCTGCAGGTGGCAGCCAGCAGAGCAGCACCAGCCACGGCTGGGGTCGAACCTTGGTCTCAGTCAGTTGGTCCGATTGGCTGTGTCTGCTGCTGTTACTGCCACCGCTCGCACTGTCAACATTGGCTGATTGAGCTTGACAACCTTTCTTCTAAAAGCCGCCCTTGCTCTCTTAGCTAATTGCACTTTTGTTCCAGCTCTTGTTGTCTTGGCCCTACCCCCTCTTTTCTTTCCCACTCCTCTCCCATTTGTCCCTTCAGCCTCCTCTTCTCCTCCCCTAGATGCCCAGCTCCTGGGCTGGGGCACTTACCTCCTCCCAGGGTCCCAGTGCTGTGGGGGTGAGGTAGAGAGCGAGGCGGGGGGGCCGGGTGTCAGCGTGCCTCTCTCTGTCTCGCTCCAGGTTATGGGCTTGCGCAGGAGGAGCTCCATTCGCCGGCCTCAATGCAGTACAGCCTGCCCTCTCCGTTGGGTGCCGAGCCTTACTGGCAGGAAGTGTCCAGCCTGGACTGTGCACCAATTGCCACCACAGAAGAAGACACCCTAATGGAGATGTCCGATGTTCAGGTTTGGCCCTCTGGCAACAGCCCCTCCTTGGTACCTGTGGAGGACTCTTCGCTGGAATGCAGCAATGCGGATGACTCAGAAGGTCTGCTGGGGCTGCCGTATGGAAGTCTGGGCCGACCGGCCAGCCAGGCCAGTGCAGCCAGTGCAGGGGGTGTGGTGCTGAGTGGTTCTATTGAGCTGCCAGAAGATGACTCGGAGATGGGAGTGGATTCTCTCAGCACAACCACACCAGCCTCCATTGGGGGAACCATAGCAGGGATCAATCTCAACGGGCTAAACAACGGTCAGGGGTCAGAGGCAAGCTCAGAGTTATCAGCCGTCACGAGTACGACGGGTGGTGATGGAGCTGAAGGAGGAGGACGACGACTAGGTGGAACTGGCTCAGAAGAAGGACATTCTCTTGTTTCAGGACAACAAAGAGTGTATGCTCGGTTGAGTGAGTCACCTGGTCTGAGCTGTGTTGCAGATCGGAATGGAGACAGGTTGGTAAAGCCTCAGTATGCTTCTAGGTTTGAGTAAAATGTTCATTAAAAAAATCTGAATCCTGGTTGCTTCTATTGCATGCCAGTGCCAAACCTTTTAGATGTGAGTGGTTGCAAAGGGACTGTAACTTATTGTGACATTAAGTGTCCTCACTTATCTTCTGCTTTCAGGTCAGCTAATGGTGGAAACGGAAGTGGAGGAGGCTCTTTCCTTTCTTACCTGCAGGAACAGACCGGTTCAGGATGGATGCCTGTCACTGACCCTACACAGTCTTGGGTGGGCACCCAGTCTAAGCCCAGGCAGGCCATGGAGACTATGATTTCATCTGTACGTAATGCTGTGGATGTAGACCCATCCCTAATGTCCCAGGAGGCCTTGCTTCAACCCGTGAGAGACATGGGGCACTCTGAGATTTTACGGGGCCACTTCAGAGGTACCCAGCCTTTTGAGAAGGGTTTGGGATTCCCACACAGGGTACCAGAACTGAGAGCCTGGGACGACGTGCGCCTGAAAGGCCAGGTGAGTGTGTTGATCTTTCATTTTCTTTAAAATTCAGTCACAATTCTTCAAAGTCAGTGGGAATTATAAAAGTGAAACGTTTTAGTACATTACCAAATGACTGCACAGCCAATGACCAACTAAATTACCTCCAAATAAGCATCTTGAAATTCCACAAATTGGCTTTGGAAGAACCAAATTATAGTTATGATCAATGCAGTGTAATGGCTGCTACTCAACATTATTTTCTACAGCGAGAAAAATTATAGATTTTTTCTTTTTGAATATCTTCATCATATTCACTCCAGGGATTGGTCATGACTCCCTCATCTGAATTTCTTTCTCTGGCAATGCAAATATTGTCCAAACCCAAGTACTTTTATATTTATTGTTTAGGTGTAAAAAAATAAAATAATTATTAATCATATTGACCAGGGGTGTCAAACTCCAGTCCTGGAGGGCCACTGCCCTGCAACTTTAAGATGTGCCTCTGCTGCACCACACCTGAATAGAATAATTAGGTCATTAAGGCTCTGGACAACTTATCTACACAAGATGGAGGTAATTAACCCATTTCATTCCAGTGTTTTGTACATGTGGCACATCTAAAAACTGCAGGACAGTGGCCCTGAGGACTGAAGTTTGACACCTGAGATATAGACACTGATCACTGATCACAAAAGTCACTTCCACAAACTCACACAGACACTCTAGAGCCCAAGATGGCCACTAACAGTATGAAGGGCCAGATATAGAAAGCATTCTTTGACTCCCGTTCGTGTTACACGAGACTCTCCCCAAGTCGCTCCCACCTCTAAACTTTGTACACATGACAGACAGAAAACACTACCAAAGGCAAATATTGCTTGACTACAAATATCAAATTGGAATTACTATATTTCTGGGGTAAATGTCATGTTTAAGTGAACACCATTAAGGAACTATTTGGGTTCATTTGGGACCTGCATTACTGTGTCAGGAACTTAGTTGTTTTTGCCTGATTGGTTGTTTAAATCCTAAAGAAAAGAAGGGAAAATAACAGAAGCTAAAGTTGGTGTATTACCACAACACATGGAGCTGCACTGGAGCAGGAGGAGGTATTTAAAGCCCACAGATCACATGGGCTGAAAGTCAGAGAGGTGTTAATAGAAGCTTCTCATAGCTGCTCTTGGTTGGATCTTTGACTGGGTTCTAGTAAGGAAGAGACGTGTCAGGAGGGCCCACTGCCCCAGCTGCTGGAAGACAAAAATGATCTGAGACACCAGTTTCACCAAAACAGCGTCAGGAGGGAAAACAGCTGCAGCTGTTGCTCTCTCTCACAGCAGAGAGGACAGTTTGGGAAAAGGGAGTAGCTGAAGCCGCTTTGTGCAGACCGTGTCGGTGTGCTGGGCGTTAAACTGGGGTGATGTGGGCCCTGGTGACCGAGCTCCTCTTCAGCTTTGTGCTGCTGGCTTTCTTGGTGATCAGCTGCCAGAACGTCCTCCACATTGCCAGCGGCTCTGTGCGCTCTGTGCTCAGTTACATACATGCTCAGCTGGACCATGAGCTGGGTGAGGTCGAAGGGGTCGCTGACGAGGAGGAGAACGTGACCACAAGGGTGGTCCGCCGCAGAGTCATCCTCAAGGTACAAACATGAGGGGCAGAAAGGAAGTTGAACAAAAACTTTTTGCGACATATTGTTTCATACGTTTGTTAGGAAATACCAGGTTGTAATATTGATTAAAAAATGCAGTGATGTTCATATACTTCACCCCCCATAAAAAAGACAGAAAACATCTATGGTTTCAATCTAAGCAGAATATAAATACGGTCTAGGACCATTTATTGGCATCTAAATGTAGCTACAAAGGACACACTGCCTAAAAAAGTCGAAGGTGTTTTCCTGGGTTTAATATTGGCAACAAGCCGTCCGGATATAGTCAGAAAAAGTTGCTCATGTGTTAATGTGATTTACAACAAAAAAGGCTCTTGCTCACATGTTTATGATTCTTTACGTGTGTTTTTGCAATTAGGTGGAACAAGCACCATAAATGCTTGCTGAAAAATAATGATGCAGTAATAATATCTAACAAGTCTTATGCTGTGACTGTAAAGCAGAAGTACTTCTAGAGCATTATCCTCTGCTGTCATAAAAATAGATAAAACTCAGTTTAACAACTCTGAGCCTTAGTTCCTTTAACATATCTTGGTCTTTCATCATCTTCTTTCCTCTTTACATCTACTCATTAAATACATATTCCTTACTGTGGAAACATGATGATTAAATAAAAGTCCATGCAAGTTCAGATTTATTAACTTCACTGTGATTGAAGTGAAGTTAATCACAGTGATTAATACTAGATATTAATTCAGAATTTCTGAATTAATATCTAGCAGTGTATGCAAACTGCAGAAAACCTATCTATTGCTGAAAGAGGATTTTAATGACCCCCATGCATTGTGATTTTAAGCACGCAATGTAAAATTAATAGATCCTGAAATCAACATCTCTATCTTCTCAACAAGCTGTTGGCTATCTGATTGTCTGTGTTTCGATTTGGCAGAGAGATAACTTGATTGCAGATACCAGTGCAGTGTAGTTTATAAGACTGTGAAAAATAACTCAAATCAGAATGTTATTCTTTGCAAATCTCTTACAACCCACTTAACCTGAGAACTGAGCTGAAAAAAGCAACAAATTACATTTTTAATGTTTGATAGCAGACTTGAAGCTGAGACAGGAGGGAACACATTTAATATGTTGGAGTAATTAAAAGGTTTTGGCTTAATGTGTGGTAAAATGAATACTGTGCATTACAATGAAGACATAATCTCTACTGTGAACTATAGTGCCAGCAGCATTAAAGGGTTTTCTTCACCAGGAACAGAGGTGCAGATTCTTCCTTAATCAAGATGAAACCCTAAAGAAAGTTTATGGTTGCTCTGTGTCCAGTCTGATTGATTTTGAGTTTCTAGGGAAAGAGAAAACAACATTATTTTAGTTCCTCTTCAAAGGAACAAAAATAGTAAAAAAAAAAAAAACCAGTAAGAAAAAAACCTGAAAGTGCGTTGTACTCTCAGTTTTGATGGACTCAGTATGAGATTGAGCATAACGAAACTGACTGATTGGGCAAATATGTGATTCATGGTGAAAGCAAGCCAGAGCTACTATGAAGAGCTAGATAGATTTACCTCTCTTAGATTGTGCAGGCAAAATGTTCAAGGATTAGTCTTAGAAGATTCTCCAAATTTGTTCGATTTTTTTAAGACTCCATCCTTAGGAGTCAAAAAGAAATATCTCAAATTGTATGAAATCAGCCATATCTAATTCAATATGTATATACAAATGTCAGGCAGTTCATGCCTGCAGTTTAGGAAGAATGTATATATTTTAGTTTTTAAATTAGAAAGCTTGAACATAAGCATTTTGTTGTCAACAGGGCGATGAAGTTGAAGACCTTGCTGGTGGGCAAGTAAGTGAGGAACAGTTCACAGATGAACATGGAAACATCGTCACCAAGAAGGTCAGCACTTTCAACATGCCTTATAGTGAAATCAGGATTTTGTTCTTTCTCGGTTAAATATTCATTCAGCATTTCCCCCCATAGTGATTATTCAAACAATTGTCAGATGTATCAGAGTTCTTCACTCATTTCATGTTGGATGTTTTTTTTTAAGTACAGTTTTTTTTCTCCATCAACATTTCTTCTTCTCCTTCTGTTACTTTATCATCCACTCGCTCTCGTCTGTCCCCCCCCCCACCTCCTGTCTGCCAACATCTAAAATGTGGAATAGATTGTACGGAAAGTTGTGCGCAGAGGGAAAGGTTTGGGAGAAGAAGGGGTTCTGGAAGTGGAGGGTTCCCTGCTGGATGCCAACGAACTGGAGGGCGATGCTGAGCAGTACCTGAGCTACGCCATCCTAGGCCGCGACGGCAGCAAGGTGGGCTTCTGATCTGCAGACAGCTGTGTGGCTCTCAACTAGTAAGAGGAATTGTTAGACCTGAGTTCGCTAAATTAAATTAAGTCAAATAGTACAGCTGGACACCATATGAGGATTAGCTAGTGTAAAGCAGTGCAAAAACCTCAACATAAAGAGATGAAAGCAGTAAGCCTGAATGTGGTTCTAGTTTGTCTGTAAACCATCTAACCAGTGTCAGTGTGTCAGATCTAAATCACTTAAGATCTGACGTGTGTTTGGGTAAATGCTAAACACTGACTTTCTGTTACATTTATTTCCATCCAAATGTTTTTTTAATGTTCTTTTATTTTACATCTGTGGAAAACACAGTCTCTCATTTTCTGTTTGCTTTGGCTAAGATGCAAAAATCCATCAGTTCATTCAGATTTTATTCATTTTTGTCATCATTAAGCCATTCCTACACTTTGATTGTTTTCAACACAACAGTGAATGAAATTACCTCCTGCAGTTGTTATAGCTATAATTTTTCTTTCTTCTCAAAATGAGTGATTCATCTGTTTTCCTGCTTTTATTAAAGCTCAGTCCTACAACTACGACTGTGTCCTGATCCCTCAAGCTACCTCTGATTCACATTTTCTTTAGTCATCGAATGGGTTTAACATGGCAGAGTTCTTACTCTAGGTCTATTTGCAAAAGTGTTCATACCCCTTGAACCGTCTCAAAATTTTCCACGTTACAACCACAATCGTTGGTTATTTTGTTAGAACTGTAGACAGACCAATACAAATCAGAAAACTGTGGCACCTTTAATCAAGTCACTTTGATATTCCAAAGTAAAATCCAGTGCAACCAATTTATTTCAGAAGACACTTAAATAGTAAATAGAGTTCATCTGTGTGTGATTTAATCTTAGTATCAATACAGCTGCTTTATGATAACCTCGTAGGATTGTTAGAGAACAAATATGAGCAAACATCCTCATGAAGACCAAGGCACATTTCTATTTTCTACAGTTCTATTTAGGCTTAAAGCAGTGAAACTATCAGGAGGTGCAACTGCAAACCTGCCAGGTCATGACTGGTCACCTTAAATTGAAATCCAAATGAGGGTTGATCATTGATCATTGATCACACAAGCAGCGAAGATATTCATGGTAACTTAAAGGAGCTTAAAGCTGAAGTGGGAGAATCTGTCATCAGGTCAAATATTAGCCACACACTCCACAAATCTGGCATTAAAGCAAGAAGGAAGCTGCTTTGAAAGAAAGTCATGTGGTCCAAGTTTGATTTTACCACAAGCTTTCTAGAGGAAACAACAAAGGTGAAAAAGGTGTTCTTGTCAGATAGAAGGAAAATGTATCGCTTTGGCCCACACAAAAACAGTCACACCAAACGGATAACCAAAGCAGATCACAGTTGAAATGAAGCTGGATAAGTCAAAGTTTGGGGAAATACTGGAGGAAAATCTGAAGAATGGTTTACATCGAAGCATATTGGTGCACTCAAAGTCCACTCCTGAATTTATTGAAAAATCTGGGCCAAGTGTCAAACAGTCATGTTTGACACTTCATCCAATGAGATATTTTTATAACCAGAACAATGGGAGACATTTTCAATGTGCAATTATGGCAGAAACATACACTAAAAGACCTGCATGCAGCTTTAAATGCACCAATGCAGAAAGGTTGAGTGAAAATGCAGCCAACATTATTCAGATTTTTATTAGCAAAAGAAAACTGAAAAATCTTTTATTTTATTTCCTCACAATTAAACTCCACTTTGTGTTGGTGTATTAAAGATCCAATAACATATGTTAAAGTGTGTGGTTGAAACCATAGAAAATCTAAAAACGTTCATGGAGTATGAATGCTAGCTTCTGTTCAGATGGATGGATGTTTATTTGGGCCAACAGTCTGTTCAAATACTTCCCATTTACTCTGAACCACATTCCCAGTGTTTTATCCATCTTTAAACTTTCCTGATTTCCATCCTTGCTTGACTGTTTATAAATTGTTTACTTTTTTAACCTGTTCTTTCCTTTCCTATCAGCTGTATATTTCTTTCACATTTCATTATGTGTCCCTTCTGCCTGTCTTCTCTTTTTTGTCTGAACAATTTTCTTCCTCTCCTGATGTTTCTACCTTTCCAACTTATCTTTTTCTGTTTCCATTCTTCTTTTATTTTATCCTTTACTAATATTCTCTAAGCCTCTTTCTTTCCCCTTCTGTCTCCACCATCTGTCCTCAACCCCGGGACTTCATTTGGTGTAAACTCCCTCTTCCTCTCCCCACAACGTAGACCAATTCTGTGGATGTGAAGAAAGGTGCTCAGATAGTGAAATGTGCCAGTCTGCGGAGAGTTAAGCAGTGAGGCAGACAGAGTGCTGCGTCCCTGCAGGTATGGGACTGACCTACAGTGCCTCGTCTGACCTGTGGTTAGAAAACATTTAATCTGGTCTCTCTGGATTAAATGCATCTAAATTTACCTTTGAATAAATACTAATGATATGTAACATTATACTGGCACAGCAATGTGGAAAAAATGATCAGCAAATAGACACTGTAGCTAAAACAATGTGGAAATCTTTCTCTCAACATAGTGTAGAGGGGTTCTGAGAAGTAATCAGTAGTCAGTATTTTACCTCCATCTTACCTGCAGTAGTATTCTGATTTACTTTAGTTTGGGAAAACAGATTTTTTTAAATCCTGACCACTATTTAGTATGATTAAACAGGAATTATCAAGACAAAGACGTGTTGATTTATGTGAATCAACACTACAGCGTATGCTACAGTCACTGTCCATCCTCCATTATGGCCCTTGGCTACATTTTGTGATGCTATTGCACTGTATTAACATCACGAATACAGTGCAGTTTTGACTGAGCAGTTTTGACAGCTGCTCAGTCAAAACTGATCACCGGTGGGAGCTGATGATGATCCATTTCTGGTCAGCAGCCAAGGTCTCAGTGCATCTGAGGCACCAAGTGTACCCAGAAACTATTTGAATTAACATTAACCCAGTTTGACAAACCCCTGTCAAGAAATATCTTGTAGCAGTTGAATTAAGCAGTATTTTGTTTAATTTTAACCTTTAGTTATCGCTCCCTGCTAATTACCAATAATATTAACAGACCATGAATCAAAATGATATTTACTGTAAATATCAGTGGTGTTTTTGGAAGTGGGCCATTTGGCCAGTTGCCCAGGGTTGCATCATTCATTCAAGTAATGAACCGTTCACCTCCTCCATGTGGTTTTAGAGGTGGCCTTAAAGCAGGATGGAAGTGTATTAAGTGTTTAGAACACCAAGCAGTGTCTGTAGCATGGAGCTTGTCTGCCAAAGCAAAGTCCCAGCAACAATTCATCAATAATGTTGGAGAGAAGAAAGGATGAGGAGTTGTTCTTTGTCACAACCTCTGTGCCTAAGCAACAATATTTGGCATGTGTAGCTGAGACCAAATGCTGTGCTTTGCTAAAGATAAGACATTCTTGTCTTTGGACACATGGCGCAAGATAAGATTAGGTTGTGCGCTTTCTTCTTTGCACTACTTTGACTAACTGTTAGCTTGATTCTAAAGTGAGAAACTATTTTTCTCTTAAGTGAATAGAGTGATGTTTATGGTGGGGAAGATACTGACCACTGATGCAACACCACACAACCCCAAGTCAAAAAATATATTCTCATCCTTATAAGTGTTGTAAAAGCACTCGATGAATAATATCATTACTGTTATTAATTTATTTTTATACAGTTTCATTAGCTTTTGTCAAAAACATATGATAATTATAATCAAGTAGTTTTAATTTTTTAGATTGCTAACCAACTACTGAAAACCTTGACCGCTTCTGTGCTTTTTCATTCTCACATCATAGCACGGAGTTATATTTGTGAATAAAAAATCTTAAGGACAAGACAATACTTTGTTTACTTTGAAGATTTTCTTATTGACATGACGATTCTACAATATATATTTATCCATACATCTCTTGAACATTGTCTGTTCAAGTTTCATTTTGCACTAGAACACAAATATAATTCCAAAGTTTCGATGCAGAGAGATCTTTAAAGTTGTACTGGGTCAGTGGTTTTTCTCTGTGCACATTGTGACAAGTCTTATAAAGTCTGACACAGTGTGCTGTCAGCAAAACCAAGACAGATCTTGTAAAGTGGCAGCTCTCAAGGACAAAGCTGCCAAGGCAGTTGTCTGGAGAATTTGAGCCACTAGGCGGTGGGTCGGGGTGTGTGTGTGTGTGATGGTGACTTGCCCTTTCTAAAATAAAGGCCATGACATTCCTGAGACTACTGATGTTTCAAGTGCCTCACTCTTGCATGTTAACCTGCTTTTGCCAACCATTTTTGGTTAAATGCCACAACAGCAGTAATGTGGGATGTGTTGGAATTAAGATAAAGATTGTGGTTTGTACATGAGGGAAATAGTGAGCATTTTACCAAACTCATGTTATATTGCTCTTTTAAATTTCTTGCACAGAATTGTCATGTTTGCTTTGAAATGTTTCTTTTTGCATGCAATCTCTTTTGTACCGGTGCACCTCAATAAATTAGAGTGTCATAAGGAAGTTTACTTAGTTCACTAATTCAGTATGAAATGAGAACAGTGCATACAGTTGTTACACAAATAGATACATACGTTTTATTTTTATTTTTTCCTGAAATGTAAACCTACTGAACCTACAGTTGGTACCTTTCCCACCAAACAGTGAGGCAGCTACCATTGATTCTGAGGCATCTGCCATGGTTTTGGTGGCAGCAAGAGGCAGATTAATTATTTAATATGAATTGAATAAGAATATGAGCAAGTTCAGAACAAATCAATACAAACAAAAAACAAAATAAGAATACATACACATATACAGCCGCCACTTATTCTTTAGCATTTGCCACCGAAGCCATGGCAGCCGTAGCATCCTAGTGGCAGCTGCCTCTGCAAATATTACTTCATGGAAATGCCACTTTCCATCAAGTAAATGAAGTTAGAATATGACAGGTTTAACACATTTTAATAACCAATTATATCACCATTTGAAAAAATAATTATGTACTAACAAACAAAATAACCGGAACGCGCCATCGGCATTCCCCAAAACAGCAGCAGCAGCAGCTTCGGCTGCTCTATGGCCTCCTAGTGGTAGCTTCCAACATCTTTTCCTTCTTTACTCGTTAGCCCAAGAAGTGTCTGGTGTTTTTTTTTTTTTTGGTTCAGGAGTGTCTTAAGACAAAGAGTGTAAGAGCTCCTCGTCTAGGTTGACTCTCGAAGCTGTGGGTATCCCTCATTGCTTGTCCAACACCATCCTTTCACTCAACTTTCCATGCTTAAATATACCACTCTCTGAACAGCCATCTTCTTTACCAACGTCCTTTTGTGCTGACCGGTTGGTGTCACTGGCTGTCTAATGGACGGCTGTTATGTCAGCCGTCTTCCCCATGATTGCGTGTTGTCATATTATGTTCAAAGAATAATATTTTACTATCAAAAAAATGATTGGCCCTATGTGAAATTCTAATAAAACTCATTTTTGAGTTACTGATAACTTTGAGCAATAGTCACCAACATTAACAGAGGCAAACAATTTAAATGAAGCCTTCTGTTTAATAAATGTTGCATGAGTTTATGAATTAAAGTATTATTGAGATAGATTTACATTCTACTTGACTGAGATGCACCTGTACACTATTAAAACATTTCTAGCTTAATGCAGCATCAGTGATTTTCCCTCTGTCCACAGAGTTCTCCGCAAGATTCAACCCCTTCACCGAAACAATCGTACATGGACACATGACCAGCAGCAGCTGTCAGGCAGAAGACCACACAGGGACTGGCTGACAAATGAAAATGAAATCCCCCTCCAACACGACGACAGCGGCATCGTCGACTTTCAGCACGTTTCAGAAGAAAAGGATAAAGATCTAACTTGTAGTTTTTATTACCTCTTTATTTTTAAGAAACTCTGGTTATAAAAAAAAACCAAAACAAATCCTACTAGGCTAGAAGCATGATTTCATATAAAACAAAACCAAACACAGGCAAAAAAAAAGAGAAAAATGAAAGAAACGCAACCGACATGTGCTTCCTGTTATCTGTATCAGCATGAGTGATTGCTGCCGCATGGCCTGTCTTTAACTACAAATACAGAGGGAAACACAGGGGCGGGTAAAGGGGGTGGGATGGGACAGGCATGCAATGTTTATTCAATCACTGGTCTGATTTCTAAATTAACCAGGAAATTAACTGTTTATCAGTCGGAGAAAAAAAGAGACTACAAACTCAAATTCCTCTCTTCCTCAACACACAGATCTGTTTTAATCCCCTCTCAGTGCTCAGAGCACAGTAAAGCTCCTCTAACCACCCAAGAATATCAGTGTTGTACATAATATTGTATGCACTCAAAAGCTCTACCTGACAGTGTGTTACGTGTGTTGTTTATGTTCTCTAAGATCTCTATGCGATGCCACTGATGCTGCTTTCATGTACATAAGAGATTCCTCCCTCGTTTTATTGTTAGATCTGTTCTGTCAGAACCTATATATTAGTCTATATATCCTGAGATCTTTGTGGGTACAAGAACATGCAAACGTTATGTCGCTCTGCCTATTTTAATTCAGTTTATGCTCATTTTTCTGCACCTTTCACTTGCTATCATCGTTTAGACTGCAAAGAGACGGACTTCTCCTCCATCAGTTGCTGTACTGTGGGTCTTTTTCCATCTAGGAGGCAGTTTTAATACCTTCTCTTTGTGTAGAAGGAAACAGTTTAGATGAAAGTTTATGAGGAGACTAAACTTCTCTTCCATCTCTCTTCTTTTGCTTTGGTTTCGTCCACACTGTTTTGTAATAATATATCTCACCTCTGCGGTCACCCTATCAGAGCACATGTAGCAGTCCTGTCCTCCTTCCCAGATAGAGGACAGGATCCCACCTTCCGCTCGCAGCTGTCCAGTAAATCCTGCAGCATTTGACACCACCACACACACACACACACGGTGCACATACTGGTCACCTGTCCTCCACTAGAAGATGTCACTCGATGAGGTAGCTGAAACACTGGTAATGTAGCACTGATCTGACTGGGCAGGCAGGGGAGCGTCGCGTCACGGGTCGAGGTCGTGTTGAGCTCTGATGTTTGTCCTTTGGATGGCTACTTGGAGCGTAGCAAAGGCAGTCAGTCACCGATCACTGTGATGAGAAACTGTAATACTGACCTGTAACTGTGAGCCTGGCTCCCCCTCGTCTCCAATCTCGTCTCCTTTCAATTCATCTTATGTTGTAATAATTCACTTTCTTAGACGTTTATTTATGTAATATTCAAAAGGAGCAATAACTGCTAACAAAAAGAAAAAAGCATATTTATGTGCGAGAGTGTGAGAAAAGAATGGAAATTTAAGGATCAAAGGTCACGGTCTTCCTAAACCTTTAGAGTCTTCTCTTTTTTTCAGAAATGATGTCAGTAATTTAGGATTCCACCTTTGCGTATTTTGATTCACAAAAACATTGTCTATGTGGATATGACTTCACATCATAAATCCAGTGGCGGTTTTTGCACAAATGGCACAAAATAGATGAAAATATGCACAAATCCCTGTAGAACAACTCATGCTTAATCCGTCTGTATAGTTTCTAGCTTATCTGTGAAGGTACTGATTCTAAAAGAATAAAGTACTATAATTTAACTTTTTAATGTTGCACATAAAGATTCAAAGTTTCATGAATCTCAATCTGTGTTTTAAAGAAGTGGCACCGACCTGCACAGAGCAGAGTAATCCAGTCCAGGTTCAACAGTCTCAGTTTCCTTTTTCAAATTTTGAAAAAACAGAGAAAATGTTGTCCAAACTATTAAAAAAGAGCGAAATATCTCTAGCGGTCTACAACTCCGATACCAAGTTCAGCATCTTTACCATCCTACATTGTATAAATGTTTTTTTTTGTTACAGTTTTCCACTGTAACCCACTCTTCAATGACTGGGCATACTCATGACATCCCTGATGGAATGACGCCCTGGGTGGTGAACCATGTCAAAAACCGTCACTGCATGAATCTCATCTGCAAAGTGCCCAAAGTTTGATTTTGTTGTTCATTTGAGAATGTAGGTGTGTTCAAGCAGTTTTAAATCTTAAAGACATTCATATGCACCTTATAAGTTTGCATGTGTTTCTGGGTACCTCTTCTGTCCCAGATAAAGGGACATTTATAGTTAGGGTGTGATACTGCAAATAGTCAGAGACTATATACATAAACTTTCTGATCAGTTTTAGAGGTTGATTTACCTCAATGTGTGTGTGCCATTTCACATGATGCAAACTGTCTAGACATGCATTTTATTCCGATGTCATGTTCCCCTCTGAACTCTTAATATATAAACCACAGAAATGTCGCAATAAGCATCCATCTGTAAATGTTTAGTAGGCTCCACAGCCAGAAACGATGAATGTAAAGTGGTGGTATTACTGTGAGTCCTGTTATGTGTTGGCTCTGTATTTCAATAGATATTAGGGTGTTCACTCTGATGTTTTAAACTCTGTATCTGCTCATTATACATTTGGCTTCCTTCTCACTTCATCACAAACATACATGAAGGATGGTTTTTAAACAGGAAAGCCTTGACTAGTATTTGCAATTATCTCTTTGTTAGATGATATTTATATTTTATTATCTTATTTAATACTTATGAAAGTAAGATTATCTATTGAAAATTTATTGAACTAAAAGTAGTTCCCAGTCTGTCACAGCATACAATTTGCACCATACAACGTAACACCTGTATTTTTGGTTACACTGCAGAGTACTTAAAATGCTTTGATTAATATATCAATGAAATGAATCCTGAAATGAGCTAAATTTAAGTATATAGATGACTTGATATTATATATGTAAGAATATTTTCCCATTATGTTTCTTTTTGGAAATGTCAAATGATTATTCTTTCAGATATTTTTTATTTTATTTTATTTTTTGGTGACTTGCTAATATCTTTTTGCCATTTTTTCTGGTCTCAAAGGTTGATGTGCCACGATACATAAAATACTTTCTTTTGTTGAAATTTATATATGTGACAATTTAAAAAAAACATTACCAAAAATACAATAAATAAGCTAAATATTATAGCAACATCATACATGTTATACATAAATAACTAAATATTAAAATGCTAAATCAACATTTTAATTTATTATTATTTTTTTCCCTTTCAAGACTGAAGTAGCTCTTATTTATTGTGGTATTTCTATGTAAGTAATTGACATTGCAACTGTGGAAGTAGATCGTAGCAACTTATGTTGCAATGAAATAAGAAATAATATTATTTTTGTATTATTTAATTTGGATTATTATGCAATCTAGTGTTTCATAAAATTAGCAAATATTTTAATTTATTTTAATAAATTAAGTTTTGTTTTTATATATATATATTTTAAATGATCACATATATAAATATTTAACAAATTATTCATGTATTGAATGTGACACCTCTGACTTTCTATTGTGCTGCAGTGTAAGACCTAGCACCTTCTGAACAGAGTAGATGGAAACAAAAATAGCAAAATAATATATGTGGCTTTGAGCAAATATAACATAGTAATAATAATAATGAATATAATTTATAAGTTCACATCAGTTTTTTTTTTCCCAGGATTTATTTTACTGTATATGGGGGCTAGAAGCCGATTTTTTTAACTTTTTAAGACTATTTATTTATTTATCTTTTCTAAAGTAATATTTCATCCTTCCTAAATGTTTGGGTTGTTTTTACAAGCTGACTGATTTTATGACTCCTCTGCTGATGTCAGGGTTAGTGTTACAGGGATCTGATTATTGGGGAAAACACACCAAAGGGGACAATCTCAAAAAAGATGGAATTTCTTGAGGAATTCAGTGGCTTCAACATGACAAGCATTTCTCCTCAACACACCCCTCCCTCTATTGTTTTGTTTTTTTGTTTGTTTCCCTCTTACCAAATATGAGACTGAGCCAAATCTGAGGCTTCCACATGGTGACGGACTGAATGTTGTCAGAAAGGTGTCCGAGAGGGTGCCAGCAGGAGGCGCTGTGCTTACAACAGCGAGGTGAAAACCTGGAAAGCCCTGCACTGAGGGACTGCCAAAAACGATGCCATGCACCAAGTTCATGCAAAAATATTAACTCCTGCAAAAACTAGAGAACACATGTATATTCCTTTAGAATGGATTGAAGACATTATTAACGCAATAGCATATTACTCGATACTAAGGAATGCAACTGCGCACATGCACAAAATGTTTTTAACATAAAAAGGCTATATATATATATATATGAAACATATAAATATATATATTTACTTAGAATGCTATGCACCCTTACTTGTCAACTGGGATTTCTATTATGTTATGGATGTACTTTTAGCATCATACAGCTGTAGCTACCAAGAGACTGTTGAGTTCTGGGTATTGCCTGCAACCTGGGGATAAATGGGGATATTATGGGTGTTTTAACTTGTTTTGTTTTTGTTTTTTATTGTCATGGAGAGTCAAACATGGATTTAAAATATACATGTGAAAACCTTTTAATCTAATCAAAGTCTGAGGGCATCTATTGACAATTTACTCTGTACACCAGCTCAACATTTACAAAATTAATAAAGAAATGAAATGTGTTTGCGTATAGTGTGCATACTTTTGTGACAGCCTCTAATTCACAGCTCACCCACATTCACATCAATACGCAGATCGGTGCTATGACATAGAATGGGCATCAGCCAATGAAAAGCGGCCCCTGTGGTTTAAAGTCCATTCTGTCCAGCTCACTGCGCCACGACAGACACAATGTTTTGTCTTTCGATGTACACACAGTATCCATCCTCTCTGAAAATTATCAGCTTATAATGCGCGTCTTTTCACTCACGTCTGTATTTTTTTAAAGCGTTTTTGCTTCTACGAACATGGAATCGACATTTTAAAAAGATGCGGGTTGACAGCAGCTCACTGCGGCTGTGTAGTGTCCGTCTCTAGGCAACCGTGACGTTCAGCGTCGATCTGTAGCGTTCTGGGGTCCTTTAGCTCCCGACAATTTAGCTGACCTTAATATTTCCTGTGTTTTATTTTGGTCATTATTGTTAAACTTAGAGTTGACGTGTGTGTGTGATAGGCGTGTCTAT
>CAEFZY010051540.1:0-42879 GCA_903066815.1 Brachyrhaphis roseni
AGCTCCTGGTCAGTAAGATGCATTTAGTTCAGCGTCCATGTCCGAGCTGATATTCAGAAGGATTTCTTCTGCACCGAGTAATAAAGGGTGTGAATTGTAATCCATCAAAATGACGGACGACCTTGAGATTTTTCCATCGTTTAAAAAAACCCAAAAAACTGTCAAATGCAGAAAATATTCTGTCAACACGACCCCTGACCCACATGTCACTATCATGGCTTGTGGTAAACATTAATCTGACATTGACTTCCTTCTCCATAAAAACCAGATTTATGGACTGCGTGTCAACAGACTGCCTCAGCAACTCCTCCAAAGTCATCAGAAACATGCTGCCACCACCATGTCTTTCAGTGGCAGAGGCACGCTCACAATGTACACAGTTAGCTTTTTGAAACTCATGTAAGCCACAAAGCTCCATTTTGGTCTCATCTAACAAAAGCACCTACTTCCAGAAGTTTGCTCTCCCCCTACACCACTCGTGACAAACTCCAAACAAGACTTCTTATAGATTTGTTTCAACAATGGCTTTACCACTCTATGAATATGAATGCATTTGTAAGACACTGTGTACATGCATATCACGCATTGAGATTTGTGATAAAAGCGGCAGTAATTTTTTTTTTGGAAGTTCAAAGCAAAGACGAAAGACGAAAGTGGAAGTTAAAGACAGGTTTTTGGGTGGAGGCTGGAAGGTTGCGGCGCGTATCAAGGTGAACGAAAGCAAACATCTCAATGAGACGACTGCTTCGCTAAAAGAGAGATTAAATGGAATAAATCATCAGAGGTGATCCCTCTGCGGCCACGCGTATCAGACGCAGAGGAAGTGCTAAGATCAGAACGCGCTTGTTTACCGCCGCGTCTTGAAAAAGCACGCGTTTTGTTGTTTGATTAGTCAGTCTTCCTCTGAAGCGCGTATTCCACCGTGGTTCTGCTTCCCAGCCACGGTGACAGGTGGAAATCTCTCGATATTTCCAACAAACCCCCACGCCGCTGCGATTATTACAACAGATTACGCCCCAAACAAACTTTTTCTCAACCCCCCCGACCCCCTGCGTTTTCTTAAGACGAGGCGACAGGCTTGGGAAACTTTAGTCAACTTGCTCAACTTGCAACCAAGAACTCCTTCACGTTTACACGTCTGGGACAGGAAAAACTTTTTCGCATGACTTACTCGTTGAACACCAGGTCGGGCGCGAAGTAGAGCATGGAGCAGTTGGTGAGCGTGTAGGATCTCCAGCCCAAGGCGAACACCATCACCCCCATCCATGACAACTGAATCACCGACATCTGGTCGTCCACATGCAGGTCACGGAAACCTGTTAATAAAATGGACATTTTAGAAAATGGGAAAACTATAATAATAATATGAATAATATCCTGATGAACTCAATTAATAAAATATAGACCATAATAATATCAAATGTCATACTAGAGACCCTGCTGTGCATTTTCATTTCTCTATCATCTCCTTAAACAAGAACACATCTCCCTCTAGTGGCTTATAGTTGAACAGGCTAGCTTTCTCTGCACCAGACTGCTTCAGTGTTAAAGGGATCAGCCTTTTTTCTTTTTTTTTAAAGTTATCAAGCAGTTGATCTTTTTACTTGCAGTAGACAACTCTCGTGGTTTCTTCATTTAGTCCACGATGTATTTACACAGATCTAATCTCAAAAAATTCACAATCGTCTGAGTAAAGCACATTTTACGACCATATGTTTGTCTTTGGATGGTTGTACACACAGAAGCTGAGGATCATAAAAATGACAAGCCTTTCTGTGTGAAACTCTTTTTGCGAGAGTAGGACACATGAAGCATTTCCCAAGTCTGAGTCTCCCTGAAATAAATGCAAAAACTGTATAAAAGGCAAAAATTATACGCGGCACTGAAGCAGTTATGGGCCACGCCGCGTTACAGGACAACATTTTATGTATACGTGGAAGCAGGGGCGTCGGGTGACGATAATACGCTGAAGAGAAACATGTGCAAAATCTGCTTTGGCACGAAGCGCTGCAGTCATGTGACCGGCGCTGTGCCTAGCATGGCAGCAGATTTAGCATTCAGCAGGGGGCCTGTGTGGTGGATTCTGCAGGGAGATCCTTTGCATTAGGTTTCAGATGTCTGCACTATAAGTACGTGTCAAGCGAGCCAACAGGCATGGAGAGATCATACCAGGGAGACAAATGTCACTTGTAGGAGTGCGGGGGAGAGTTCGGCGAACTGTTTTTCAAAATAAAACATTTCCGAGTCTTTCTCCGATGTGTGAAACCCCTAATTAGTGACCGCTAATGTAAGAGAACGCTAGCTTCCTTACTCACATGGGAAATGCTTTGCATGATCCTCTCTCAGTTCATGTTTCACTCTGAAATGTTATTAGTGGTGCACCTCCTCCAACCTCCACTTCCTGTGTAAATAATCCTCAGCTGTTGGATAAATTATTGCACAAAGGCAAAATGAGAAAACTGCGTAAAGTTTCACAGAATGCCAGCAAACAGCGCTGTGATTAATTTTTTTTTTGGAACTGGATAAGTTCTGAGGTGGGCCGTCCGGCCCATATTTACACCGAAAGAAAATGCCAGGAGGGTTATCTGCTGCAGGTGATATATTAACGGCTTATAACCTTTTACGATAACCTCCGAAAATGAAATCCAACCCTTTCGAGGTCACGCACCGAGGTAACAGATACTTCGCGATTCTCGTGCCAGCTTTCGAAATATTTTCAGAGCCCTATAATCTGATGAGTCACACAAGTAACTGCGTATCTGTGGAGGATTGTCAACAGGTCCGACCAAGCGGCGCTGTTATTTATCACATATTGAGTCGGAGACAGCTGCCGCAGGTATTTTCAGCTCGCAGCGCTTTTCACGAAAAAAACATCTGCCCCCTTCGCCCCGGCTCATACCGGTTTACCTGGTATTGCCTTTGCCCAGCGCACAACGGTCACCAGCTGTCTTTCCCCGAGCTCGTTGAGGCTGGTGAGCAGGGAGGCGGGGCTGTCCGGCTGGGCGGGGTCGTGCCCCGCGTTAACCACGGCGGGCTCGATGGACTGCAGGATGGTGAGCAGGGAGAGGCAGGAGCGCATAGTTGGGGGGATCCCTAAAAGTTGAGGCCCTGCAGGAGTTTACACAGAAACAGGAGCAGAAGAACGATTTATACATATGTATATATAAAAAAATGGTCACACTCTTTGTAAATCTCTTTGATATTTGAGCTTGTGAGCCATTGATCCTCCCCACCTTGAGCCCTGGCAGCAGCATTTCCAGGCTCCAAGACGACGTTGTGCTTCCCTTCCCTCTCTCCATGCCCCCAAGCACCAGGCTGCTGTTCTTCCTCTCCCCCTCTCGTCTGTCCGGCTCCCTTCAGCCTACGGCCTACAATCACACACCAGGTGGAAGATAAATTGCTAAAACAGGAAGCCCCACTTACAAGCGAGCTCTTTCTTTTTCGCCAAATAATGTCCCTAAAGAAAACTGCAGCACGTGGTTACTACAAATGAGGCTAAAGTTGTTCACAAGCTTCTTGTGATGTTTCCTATCATCGACACGTCGGTTAAGTTCCTCTTCACCGGCCAACAGGAAGGACAGAAAAGCTCTTTTTGACCTCCGTTGAATTGAATTTGTCACACTAAATTTTAGCAGGAACAGTTCTGCTTTGTTGAATGTTAGGCATTTGACCACACTGATCCGTTCTTTATCCACATGCACAGCGAATACAGCAGCCTGCTAAAGTGTTCATACCTTTTGAACTTGGGATTTTGCCACACTTAATGTGTTTTATTGGACTTTCATGCAGTAGACCAACACAAAGTACTGCGTGTTTCTCAACATTCTTTTTTACAAATAAAAAAAACCCACACAAAAAAAAAAACGCGAAAAGTATGGCATGCATATGTTTTCAGCTCCCTTTGGTCTGACAGGCCTAAATAAAATCTAATGCAGGAAATTGCCTTCACCTAATTCGTAAATCGAGTCCATCTGTGTGTAATGTAATCTCCAGCTGTTCTCTGAAGGCCTTAGAGGTTTGTTAGAGAACACTGGAGAACCAACAGCAGACAGGTCAGGGGAGAAAGATGTGGCGTTTAAAGCAAGGTTTAGCTTAGAAAATATTGACCTAAAAGTGCGGCTTAAAGCGAAAACCTAAAAATAGAAAGCGCACGTAGGGCAAAACTTTGAGAAAACGAATCGGAGGGAAGCAGCTGAAGGCCCCGACATAACTATAGAGGTGCTGCAGAACTCAGCAGGAAGAAAGTGTAGCTGTACTATTAGTGTTCTTAAAATATTTGGAAGAGAAACAATGAGAAAGCCATAAAAGTTGTGTTTGGGGTGTGTCGGAGACATGGTGAACATCACTCTGAAAACTCCATTCTGACTGTGGAAAATGGCGGTGGAATGGCATAATGTTTTGGGGATGCAATTTTAATTGTAGGGACAGAAAAAGCTGGTCAGAGATGAGGGGAAAATAAATGGAGATAAATACAGTTTGGGCCAGTCCTGGGGGAAAAAAAACTCCCTGTTAGAATGAGGAAGATATTACACTAAAGGTTGTTGTTGTTAGGGTACATTTCTCTCCTTTACGTTTTAATGCCTACAAGCTGCGTACCTTTCAGGCTCATTCCGGACATGAAGCACCTCTTTAGCCGACACGAGGCGCAGTTTTTCCTCCTCAGCTTGTCGATGGTACAGTCGTTCCGGCTGGCGCACAGGTGGTTCTGTTTTCCTGGAGGAAAAAAAAAAAAAAAAAATCCACATTGCCTCGGCCTTTTACTCATAGCAACGCCACGTGGGTGTTTACTGATAAAAAACTGCTCGGCCTTATAATGTCAGGTCACTGTGCCCTGAAGGCATTAGAGAGTAGGTGGGTGTATAAAATTAAATCAGGGGATGCATACTGTAATTTTGATGTGCAATCAGGGATGCTTCAGTGAGTGTGTGTGCGTGTTGTTTGCGTCACTCCCACCTGCAGCAGCCCTCTTGAAGAACACTTTGCAACTGCCGCAGGTGACCGCTCCGTAATGACAACCCGAGGCGTCGTCACCGCACACCTGACATACTCTCCTGTCTGACAGGAACACGCCTGGGAAAAAATCCTCGTGCCTGGAGGTGCACACACACACACACACCCACGCACGCACGCACGCACGCACAAACACGCAAATTGCGACGGTTATGATGGTAAGCCATGGTTTTCAAATGTTTCAGTTTCAAGAGTCGCTGAGGTTTTCAGTCATGGTTTGGACTGGAGATGTTTAATTTAGGGCGACGTGGTAAATCGATTCTATCATTTAATCAAATTTTTGTTTTTTTAAGAGTCAATTTTTGGAAAATTTGGATTTACATATTTATTATTAATGTGGTTCCTGGGTTTCCATAATCCAAAGTGGTGTCAGCACTCCCAGGGCCGCCATCTTGTGTTTTACAGGTTCTATGTGTTTGTACTTTGAATTCAGGTCAACATTACAACAGACTATTATTGCCCGGCTGCAATTTTTTTTAGACTTAATTGCGAGAATAAAGTCGGAATATTACAAACATACAGGAATACTACAATTGAGTTGGAATAATATGGGGATAAATTCATAATCTTAGGACAAATGAGTATTTTTTTTATGAGAACTCCAACAAGAAAAATAACAAAAAACCTACAATTAGAAATGTTGAGAGCTGTGTGAAGCTTTGGTATTAGTTTTAAACACAACACATAATACTTATCAATACTTTATATTTTAACACAGCATTACATTATTATAAGTAGCAGGAGTTTGAAACGTTCTTGCAAGCAATTGTGTCTGTTTCAAAAAAGGAACCGTACAAACTAGGATGGTTTTTTTCTAGTAAAATTAAACTTTTACTCTGATAATATCACAACTATAGTCTGAAAAGTAAACAAAAATGGCTCTGGCCCCGGTACTCCATCATACAACTCATGGAAAGGATAGTTACTTTAAATAAGATGCCAGAGAAAGACCAGGAGAGGTTTTCTTCAGTTGTAGAATAACATAGTGCTGCCACCTTCCACACGTTAGCTGCACACTGCAACCAGCTGGCTGAAAGAAAGCTTCTACTTTTTTCTCTCACTACACCCAATCATGATGTGAACATTAAAAAAGCACCACCTCTATAAACGAACCGAGTTTTGTTTAACTATATATATTTTTTTCTTTTAATCAGATTAAAAAGTCCACAAGCCCCAATTCAACATAACGGTGCATAAAAAACTTAAATCAGACGCCAAATTCTATAAACCAGCCAAAGTGAGCCGCCATATACTTCACAGTACCTCCGCCATACACGACACCCGCCTTTCACACTGGCGCCCTGGGTGGTGAGCCATATCCCAACGAGGCCGGTGGATCTCACTCCTTCAGTAAAGCTTCACAAACGCACTAATAACATCGCTACATTCCTTTCTTTAGCTATAAAATTATTTCAGGCGTCTCGAGCCGGAATCAGCCACTCGCTGAGAAGCGATGAAAAGAGGAAGAGACGGATCATCCAAGATCTAATGAAGCTCTGCACAGGATTACTGAGGCAGACACCAACTTAATTAGCCAGCAGACAACCATAATTTCTAACACTGTTTACACTCCACTCCATGTTGCACAGGTCAGTAAGTGATATCTTTTTTTTGTTTTGCCACCCACTAACCCAAGGGCGCCCTGGGTGGTGGGCCATAGCAGCCATAGCAAACCCAACTAATGATGCATTTTTGCTTAAAAAAATGTCAATGTCAATGATCACGCCATGACAGCCTAATACTGACCACTGTCTGAATGGTTTTAAAAGATGCATAAACAGTGGGGGGAGGAAACAATAAGAGTATATCAGGGTCCGTTTTATTACTTTCAGTCATAATATGCATGAAAAAAAGCATTTAAGGACAGAGTAAATCAGATATATTTATAGATTAAGGTCAGTGGGATCTGTTCCATGTGGAGAATTAGAGCACCAGCCCTTTAAATCCAATCCAATTACAACTAGTTTCCCTATCACACGGAGCCGATGACACAAGAGATTAATTCAAATAAGATACAAATAAAAACTTGTGATTAAAGAATGCCACAGTTCTGGAAATCAGCAACCCGTGACATTTAGACTCTTACACTCCGAGCACCGAATCAGCAACAGGTGCTGTATCTCTTGTTTATGGCCACGCTGATACATTAACTCCCCGTCTGGAAGTCGGCTCTAGCTGCAGCACAAATAAAAGGACATTTCTGGAAATTTTTTTGGGGAGGGGGGACTGGGTGAACTTTGCTTCACAACGGCTGTATGTTGAAACGCAGCTCGGGCCAAGGCCAAGAGCAGAAAAGCGCAAAACAAAAAAAAACGGGAGGCGGGGGGGCAGTTCTCTTCTAGTGTAGATACGCAGCTGCTGCTGCAGCGGGACAGGCCATGATTCCACAAAGTAACAATGCGAGTCATGGCCAATAAGGGGGGCATGGTCACGTTTCTTTTTCTTTTTTTTTTAATCAACACACAATCTATTAATGCCATGTGGCTTTTCAAAGAAAGGGAAATTGGGTTTGAAATCAGATATCAGGGGGTTTCACCACCACTGCGCTTTAAAAGTAAATGCCTGTCAGTAACGTTGCTGTAATGACGCGTGATCTCCCCCACACCACCAGCAGCCCCCAACACGTTGCTCTTTTGTTTTCCACAATACGCAGAAGGGATTGACTGGTAGCCCGTGAAAATGAAAAGTGGCAGGACCCAGACCAGACCCGGCCCAAGACTGTATGGAAAACTCTGAACAATAATTTCATTTGAGACCCCATTTCCAGGTCACGTTTCAATAAAAAAAAAAAGGAAAGAAAAAAAGAAGCTGTAAATAAACTGCGGAGAGGAGACAAGCCTGGGTTTGGTATTCGTGCCTGGAGTGCAGCAATTCAACGCACACTCAGCAGAGTCTGGAATGGGGGTGGGGGGAGAAATTATTTACCTTTTAATTATTGATTAGTTTGTAATTACATGGGGTATAAAATATGACTTGAGCTTGACACAAGGAGAAGAAGACATGGTTACGGTCAATTTAAAAACTTAAAATTTAAAAGAAAAATACCCACAGTATTTATTTTTTTTTTAAGGAATGCCTTTTTTTTAAAAAAATAAATAAATAATCAAAACCAACTAAAAATGTAAAGTTTTGAGATGGTTTTTGGTCTGTGCCAGAAAATAATTCATATTATAATGAACAATATTTGATTTTTGTTTTTTGCCGCCACACACAGCTATAAAATTGGGCAGTATTTTGTTTAAGTTTTCTTTGGTTGTTTTTTTTTTTTTTTTTTTTTTTTAAGATGCAGACATGTTTGATTTCTTGGAGGTAGGAGCTTGGATCTGTGAACCCATAACACGGGAGTTATAGGCTCATGAAGCTAATTGTTGTGGTGTTAACAACCAGGAGGAGCACAAGCTGATAAAAATTTAACTAAGCACTAAAAGAACATGTTCACAAGTAGAGACTGCACTGCATTGTGTATGCAACAGGTTTCACGAGATACAAATCATCAAGTGTCCTAATTTATAGTTTTCATTTGGCAACTTTCCCCATGATTTATGTGCGGCAGCCATATTGGATCCAAAGTTTGGTGCTGCTGAGCAACTCTCCGACACTCCTAGTTGGAATTCTGGCTCAATGGGGCGGTCTTTATGACTAAGAACTTGGAAAATTCAAGTACAAAGAGAAAACAACATATATTCTCCGTGAGAGGTCAAGAACTCTTGCGGTCCTCCTGGTGGCCTGGGCGCCCTAAGCAGTTGCTTACTTTGCTTATGGCTTGAGGCGGCTTTGGAAAAAAAAAGGTTGTCCTCTTGGTTTGAAACAAATAAAAAAAGAACTCAGAAGCAGTAATTTACCTGAAGCCGCGATCTGTGCAGTGCACCCAAACGGAAGGTTCAGTCTTGATAGTGGAAAAAGCGCTTTGCCCTTGAGGAATCGCGTCTGGGTAACTTTCCACTTGGCCGAACGCCTGAACCGTCGAAACTGGCACACCGCCTTTACCGCCCCGCTCACCTCTCCTGTACCACACACAGTCGCACTCTTGCCTGGGTCCGAAAGAGGTTTGTCCGCAGTATTTGCACAAGAAACTGTGTCCATCGTATGCGCCTCGATGCGGCTCGGATCGCTCGCCGTACGCGCGCTCGGTTGCGCACCACACACCTTGGGTCTCTCTGTACAGGTTCGCCTCGGCAGAGTAGGGGGAGTACGGTTTCAAAGACCCAACTTCAGTCACCTGGGGGGTCGTGGGAACCTCCGCTATCGAGTTCATGAACATGCTCGAGTCCTTGCAAACAAATCTGGAGATGACCGAGCCGCGCGTCACAGACTGCGCGCCGTCCATGTCCCCCGAACTGAACTGATCCACGCAGCTCACCTGCCGCAAACCGTGGCATACCTCCCCAAACTCGTCCACGCCGAGGCTGCTGTCGGCTCGGACCAGCCTGCCTCCTTCCGAGCTCGCGCTTCCAGGCGTGCCCAACTCCGGCGCTCCGCAGGAACTGTTTCCGCCGGTGGCGGCGGGCTCGCAGTCTCCGAAGGCGCTGCTGGGGCACTGGTTCAGACCGCCGAGCGGAGACGACAGCGGGTCCAGCCCCAGAGACACCGACACGGCTCGGCTGAGCTCGAGGGTCGGACACGCGTACGCGTCGACGGTCTCCATGCGGTCCCTCTCGGTCATCCTCAGGGAGTTTGCCGTCTCGTCTCGGTCGGGCAGCCTGGAGCGAAAGGCCATCTTCGGCTCTCGTCCTTGGAGTTAAAGCAGAGTGCACGGAGAGCAAACAAACCACTTTCCCCCCGCGTCTCCCTCCCCACCCCCCCTCTTCCCGGCGAGAAAACGCCTACTCAGTAAGACTCCACTCATGCGTCTCAGCGGACGGGGAATTCAGATCAGCCGACGACGTCGCTAAAGGGAAGGGACGTCCCGCCGATCCGATCCGCGAATGAAGCGCTGCACAACTTTTTTTTTTTCTTTTCCCCCCCCCACTTCTTTCCTCTCTCTCCCCCTGTCTCCTTCTTTCTTACAAAGAAACCATTTTCAAGAGCGGCGCTTCGGGTTAGGCTGTTTGCACGCTACTAAAATTAACCTCAACTGTAACCGATAGAGACAGCAGTGGGAGGACTTTGAACCTTGATTGGCTACACTGTCAAAGCTGCAAAGTGAACAATAACTCCACGGCGCACAAGTCGAGCCGTAACGTAACTTATCTGAGTGAGGGCCCCCCCCCCGCCACTCCTCCCCCTGCTGTTTGGGGGGGGAGAACAGTAAATAGATCTCGCGAGAATAGCAGCGATTAGGCAGTAAATCCACTTAATGTCACTGTCCACACCTAAGAGCGAAGACTGCCTCTGTCATACTTCAGTTTGCACGATCTTGTTTGTCCACTTTCCCCTCCCATCGCTCCGAATGATACAATCCCATTAAGCGTGGGCCGGGTGGAATATCCACTGTTAATATCGTCCGTGGTCACAATGAATTGCAAAAAAAAAAAAAAAAATCCTTGAACTGTTTTACCTTTTATGACGTTGGTGGATTTTGAGAGAATTTTCCATGACAGTAGAGGCCACTTGTGAAGGAGAATAATACATTTTGTTAAAATAATTTCAGATTTAAGTGAAGAAGGGGGGGGAAATGTACTCGTAATATGAGACCAGAACTGGACTTTTACATATGTGAAATGCTGCTTGAAGAAGAAAACTAACAGTGCACATGTCCCTCTGCGTACACAGCCTCCAATGTGAAATTAGACGATGGCGGCGTCATGCTGTGGGTGATGCTTTCCCTTCATCGGGGACCGGAGGGCTGGTTGGAACTGTGTGTGGACGATGGTTTCAGCTAAATAGAGAGGGGGAAAGAAATCTCCAAAACGACTTGAGAATGGGGTCAGAGTTCACCATTCAGCAGCCGGGGCTACAATGGAACGGCTGGAGTCAAAGTGTAGTGGGTCATGTGTTAGAACGACCTAGTCAAAGTCCATCCCCGAATCCAGTCGAGGGTCCGTTGGGTGTGAGGGAGATTCAGAATGTCACATTTGAACGCTGAAGTCTTTTAGTTTAGTAAGAACCGGTCCCAAAAACACAACGTAGGACACGTTGTTCTACGGCAGCAGCGATACGGCGAATGGATACCCGACGTTTTAGAATATTCTTTGGAAACATTTGGACACCGTGTATCATTTTTTCTTCCTGTAATAAAAAAAAGAGAAAGAAATCATCTCTAGTTTGTGTTGGTCCCAAAAGAGATAAACTAAAGTTTGTTTTTATACTTCATGCGACAACCTTGTGTATATTGAGTTTAAGTTATTCGTTATTTACTTTTAATAATTATTTTGTGTATAAGAGTAAAAAAAAAAGAGAAGGGGGCAGGGGGGATTTTTAGGTCAACACAAATGCATGCCACACTTTTCAGATTTTTATTCATGCCACTGTTTTAAAAAAAAAAAACCCACTCAAGTGTTAAACCACAATGAAATATAAACCGACATGTACCCATGTCTCTTTATTCTCTAATTATGACAAGCTTACAAGTGTGAACAATTCACTCATGTTTAAAACAATTATTAACGGTAAACCAAACAAATATAGCCTAATAATGTACCTTTGTATTTTCATTTGTTAGAGGTGTGGAGGAGGGGAGGGGGCAGAGGGAATAAAGACCCAACAGAACTGCTCCAAATCTTTGATTTGTATCCAAACACATTCATTTTTGCAAGACTGGGTAATAAAAGTGTAAGTGCAGTGATGAGGAGATGATGGTGGGAACTCGGTGTTTTGTGTACATGAATGGCAAAAGTTATAATTGGTGACTATATGCCTCGTTAGGCACATTGAAGGTGATGCTCGCTCGCTCATTCATATGGAAACAGAAAACAGAGTAGTACTAATATTTGCTTCTGGGGCATTTTTTTATTTATTTTTTCTTAATTCTCTAAGACAAACAACAAGTGTAACATGGAATACCTGCAAAGCGGCTCAAAATCTTTCCCAATCGGTCCACGGCGGGAAAATGTTTCACAAGGACGGTCGTTTTAAAATGGCAGCTGTGTGTGTGTGCGTGTGTGTGTGTAATCAAACTGTCCGGGACATAGGGGGGAACAAAGGGCGAGAAAGATACAAGTTTCCAACTACTGGGTGGAACTTGAGACATGCTTTCAGGGGGCAGTTTGTTATTTTCCCAAAAAAAAAAAAAAAAAACAGAAAAAAAAAGGAGATGCCAAAAAACTCACAGCGTGACAAATTATTTTTCTGTCACATTCGGTTACACCGAGACGTTTTCCTGGGTAATAATCAGCCTCTACTCATCTAAAATCTCCACTTCGTCCTCGCTGTTTAGCGCAGCTCTGAGCCTTCGCCGTCTCACATGGACTCGAACTCGTCAATGCGCTGCTTCGTGTTGCCCTGGCGAATCTGACGCAGGGTCTTGTATTTGTCACGGCCTGCCCTCACGTTCTCAGCGTGGATCAGGTCATTGGGGGTCTTCTTGCTCTCGTCTACGGCTCTGGCCAGCTCGGTGCTCAGGAACTGAAAGCGAAAAGAGGAGAATAGAATCTTTTTCTTTCGTTTTTTTTGTGCTTCATTCTGTGAGACTATTCAGCAACCTCGCTCCTCTCTCTGCCACACTCCCGCCCCCCAACTCCGCTAAACCCCGGCCCCCACAGTTCCATCTGACGAAAAAGAAGAAGAAGAATAATAAGAAAAAAAAAAACGAAAATAAAACAAAGCAAAAAAAAAACAACCTCTCGATTGGCGTCATTTATTCAGGTTATTTTTCATCCAGCCTGCTCTAAAACACCATATGTTGTTCAGACGGTGGACGAGATCCGCGCATTTGATCGAAAACCATAACAATCATGATGTACCATGAGTGCAACGATGTTTAATTATGTAAAGTGCACTTAGTTCTGGTGAAGCACAATTTGGAGGAGCAATTACTCTGCCATATTTACACAAAGAGTCAAAACCCGGGGTAAAAACAGGAAAGAACGAACCAAACTTTCAGAAAAATTTCAAATTTGCTTTTCCAAGTATAAACCGGTTGACACAGAACAGGAAATAAAGAGTCACTGGCTCCTCTTGGATGGATTCGTAATTTCTTCTGTTTATCACAGTGGACAGCTTTGGTTAGTTAAATGAATGTATGCTCAAATAAAATAAAATAAAATAAGAAAATGCTCATGAGGTATTAGCTGTTTCAAAAAGCATTACCTTTATTTGTGAATGTGAATTTTCACATTTAGACATTGAAAACCCCACTTTAATGGATTTTATTAGGGATTTATGTGAATAAATAAAGGCATTGTTGTGAAGCGAAAGGGAAAATATACATTTTTTGCTACTAAAATGCAATTTTCAAGTCTTCCCACAAAGACTCAATTAGATTTCAGGCTGGGGCTGACTGGGTCAGCCTCGCCGATAAACATAAGCCTCGTATCTATCATCCGTATAATTGCGCAAATTGGAATTACCAAAAATAAATTTGCCTAATGGAAACACGTCCATTTCAAAAAGAGTCACGTTTTTCAATAAAAAGTTTGTGCGCTTGGATGAGGTGATTTTTTTTTCCCCCATCTGTATCAAAATTAGCGATATTTTTCCAAAACTACCGTGGAACCACTTTTTTTTTTTTTTTTGCACCGAACGAGTCGTGTAATTTAACAACAGGATGTTGCCACTGACTTATCCCGCTAACCAGCGTATTCATGTGTGATTTTAATCGTGTGTCTCACCCCGTCAGTTCAGGAAGACCTTCGCGCCTTTTCCGTTTTTCAGTTTGTACATTTTAGCTGGGTCAGATGTTCAAAACTTGGGATTATCGTTAAAATTTTCTCCACAACTCCCTCACCTCGGAGGCCTTCCCCCGGCAGTTTATCTCGATGTAAAATTGCAAAGGCGGCTGAATGCAGACACACACTCCACACTTTTAAGATGCTTTTCTTTGCAAAAACACGTTTTGTTTTTCTTCCGCCCTGCAGCGATCCAACTAGTTTGTGTTGTTCTATCATATCAAACCCAATAAAAGCAGAGAAAATCTGAATAAGTTCAAGGGGTTTGAATATTTAGATTTTTTTTTGATTATGTACTATTACAGTCATGAAGTGCACTGTTCTTACATTACTTTTATGAATAGAAAGGGCTTAAGTCTATGTGTTAAGTACTTGTGCAGATTTCTCAGCTTGCCATTGGAGCTATAGCTTTGTATTTAGAAAGAAGTAGGATTTGTCCCCCTTAATGCAGCCTTGTTTGGCTTGATTATGTTATCTGCTAATAAAAACTGCTCATTCCTCATCTGCAACATTTGTCTCCCCTTTCAGCAGGAGCGCTTTCCTAATGCGCAAAACGCGGTTCCCAGAAAGTGCATTTCAAAATTAATTTGTTTAATCTCCTAAAAGCTCCATGCGACTCGGGAACGTTTAACCTGTAGCTGGACCAGGACTCCTGGAAACAGTGGTGCTTTTTTGCATTAACAGTGCCCTGGGCGAGCAGGAGCACCTCTACCTCGCGCGCTGATGTCAGAGGAGCGAGACGAGGCAAGTCGAGGCAGGAGACTTGACAATATTTTTTGGAAGAACACTGACAATTTTCGCTTTTATGTTGCGCAGACACATTAAAAGGATCCACGGTAATAATGATGATAAACATTTTTGTGCTGCTTTACACCAACACAAGCGTACACAAGCGTGGGTTTCGTGGAGTCTGAAACGGGTTTTAACCCCGTAGCCGCCACGCGCTACCCGACGGGTCCACGGCGGACGCGGGTGTCCTCAGGCACTCTGTTCAGAGTTCAGTTATCCAGCTTAGATTAGGCCAGTCTGAGATTTTTTAAAACTTTTTTAAAAAAGAAGAAAAACTGCAAAATGTTCACTAATGCTGAATCAGAAGCTATGAATCAGCGCCGCATTAGTCAGTGGTGGTGAACGCACCTTGTAAAAAACACCCAACGCCTATTGACTTGGCGCGCTAATAAGCAACAGAGACGTTGCTCGCTCCTAAAAAAGGACTGTACCGTACCTGCGATTCCCCCAGCCCATCCAAACTGAGCGGCGCCCTGGGCGGTGAGCCTTTTTTTTTTTTTTTTTAGCCCGAAACCTCTGAAGAAAAAAACAAACAAACGAAAGAAAAAAAACAACCTTCTCACCTTGAGGTTCTTCTGCAGCCTCTGGTTCTTCTGCGCCTCCGTCACCCTCTCCTCCTCGCTGCGGTCGCGGACCATGCCCGGGGCGGTCAGCTCGGCGCTCGCCTCGGCGCTGCTCTCGTCCGTCTCGTCGTGCTCGTGCATGTGGGGCTGAACAGAGTTCTGGATTTGGACACCCATTAGTTTAGTCTTCAGCTCGTCTTTGGTTCGCTCCAAATCAGCTTCTACCATCAAGGCCTGTCAACACATGGTGAGGCGCTGTGGTTGGAGCCTCAGATGTTTCGCAGATGGCCTGCAGATTTGCTCCAAAAATATGGAGTTGCTTGATTTTAAGGAGGATTGTACCAACACACGTTTAACTTAGTTTGTTCTGTTCGTTACCTTTTGGATTCCTGCACTGCAAAAAAAACAACACAAAATCAAGTATTTTTGGCCTACTTTCTAGTACATCTAAATTAAGACAAAACTGACTTGCAATCAACTTTTAAGAAATATATCAAAGCTTGTTTTAAGACAAGAATTCCTTAATATTGATAAAAAATGTACAAGTTCCACTGGCAGATTATTTCACTTATAACAAGACGTTCTTCCCATGTTATAAGTGCTCAAATCTGCCAGTGGAATTTTTGATCAATATTAAGGAATTATTTTTTTAAAACTAGCTCATATATCATGCTGAAAAGCTACTTGCTAGTTTTGTCTAATTTCAAGTGTAGAATCTAGACAAAAAAAAAACCACTTGGTAAGATTTTTTTTTTTTGCAGTGTAGTCATAATATGTTTGCATCTTAGCCATTTTACTTTCATAATAAGCTGCAACAGTTTTGCGTAGCAATAACACACCAGTTTTACATACGTGCTTAAAGCAATATTTGCGCTCCGATTTGCTTACATACCTAAATGAAATCTGCATTCGAAACAGAATCCCTTCCTAGATCAAACACCATCATCCAGGACTGCTGCTGACAGGACACAATGAAAACATACCTGCTTTCTGGCTCACAGTCGTCTTTCACCAGACACAGACCCGCCGCCACACATCCCTCTTTCATCCTCTATCCCCTCTCCAATTTTCTCTCACCCTTTTCTGCCATCCCTGCGCTTCCTCGTCCTTTTTCTTCTTGGCTTCTTCCAGCTGGGAGATCTTAGTGGTAAGCTCAGCCAGCTCAGTGGCCTGCACAAACCATGCACACAAATGGAAAAAGAGTTAAGAGTGCTTCTGATCTAAGGTCACTGTGCTCTGCTCGCGCATGCGAAGTGTGAGGGAGAGCGCAAACGGGCGCGCGTGCAACATATTTGCATGCTTGAATTTTTTTTTTCTTTTTAATTTATTTTGCATAACCATAAACCTTTCAGTTCTGACTTTAGGGCCCAGATCTATAAATCTTAAAAGGTTTGGATGTATTTCAGGTTCATCAGCCCCCCCCTCCTCCCCTTCGACCCTCTCAAGGCTTTTATTCTGTTCAACCAAAGATGAAGGACAACAGAATGTGCATTGTGCGTGAATACCAGGCCTTCCTGGCTCTTGATCTGGGTCTCAGAATGGTGCAGCAGGGCCGCTTTCGCCTCCACTGCAGCTCTACGGTCGTTGTCCAGACGCTCTGCCTCCTCCTGAGCGATTGTTCTCTCCTTTTCCAACTCCAGGGCTCTGTGGGTCTGCTCTTCCAGCTCTAAAGCAACATCCCCACATGTGCAGGTCACACACACACACACACACACACACCCCCACACGCATACACAGAGAGAGGCTTATACATGGTTTATTCTACAGGAATCCTAAAAAATTAAAAAATCAAGCCTGTTTAAACTTTTGAATCTGGATTCTATTTTTTTTTTATGCTCTTTAGCAGAAAACAACCCTACAAAACTGAGGGTATCAACGGTTTGTAGTTGGAAAGTCGTCAGACCGTCTTGAGCTCTCTTTGTCTGCTCTTCAATCTGTCTCAATCGTTCCATCAGCTCCATGGTCTCGCGAGCAATCTTCTCCGTTTCCTTCTCGGCATTTTCTCGCTTTTTTTTCTCGCTCTCGAGAAGAGCCCTGACAAGGAGAATTGTGTATAAATACACATTAGAAAAACTTCATCTCCTGACAGTTTTCTTTTTTTTTTTTTTTTTGCTTTTTTAAAGTAGAGAGAACACAAAGTAAACTGTAAAAAAATAAAAAAATCAAATGACACAGAGTTGTGTTATTTAAGCCTCCTTTACCGCTCCATTTGCCTCTTGTTCTTTTCCTCCCTGGCCTGGGCCTTCATCTGCTGCACCTCGATGGTGTCGGGTTTGCGTCTGCGCATGTACAGGTCATGATTTCCCATGCACAATGCCAGGATGCGTTTGTTGATGCGGAGACGAGGTACATAGAAAACAAAGTCCTGCATCAAAGGAATCAGCAAATGCTTTTAGCCATAATGACATACAAATATTTTAATTTTTTTTTATCCCCCAATAAAGTGATGGGTCCTGATCTAAAACAATTTTTTTTTTTTTGAAGAATTTTTTTCCTCCCCCCCCACATCCCTCCCAATCTCTTGGATGATTCCCTAAATCTGGGCATGGAGTCAAAAGATGGGGCTGCCGAGGCAGAGCTCATGTCTGTAGATGAGATCAAGTAGCAGCTGCTGTTGAAATTCTACTCTCTGTAATTTGTGCTTTTTGCAAATTGATATTTTCACCAGAATCAAATGGGTTCTGTCACACCTCCTGTTTACAGACACAGTTAAAGAGATACAAATCTCCATTCCTCAGAAGGCAAAAAAAGAAAAAAAGAACAACAACAAAAAACTTTCCATTTAGTTATGCAAGTTCTATCTAGTTAGTGGAGAAAGAGCGTAATTCTTTTTTATTACTTTTTTTTTTTTTTAGCTCAATACATGAAGACGTTTCAAAACATCAGAACTACAAATATTGGGGGAATTTCATGTCATGGTGAATTCTTATTCCGGCTGCTCAGTCCATGTCCAACCTCACCTCTTCTCCAGCTTTCTCTCTCTAAACTGCCCATCCTTAGCTGTTCCTCTGATCTGCTCATTTCTAATCCTCTTCATCTTGGTCAGTCCCGATGAAAATCTCCGCTTCCTCAACTCTGACACCTCCAGCTCAGTCTCCTGTCTTGGTCTCAATGCACTCTTATAGACTTTCCATTTTAATCTTTTCGATATCCTTATGTCACCTATCTCTCCGGACTTTTATGTCACAGTTTTTAATGTTATTTGTTACTTTTTCTTTAAAAAAAATTTAAATCACATATTTGAAAAGTTTTGCATTGCTTTAAGTGGGGTTTGTGTACTTATTTATTTATTTTATTTTATTTTTTTAAAGAGGGGGTATGACGCTGTTTTCCCCAAAGATGCTACTGAAATCCAACGTATGGATTTCAGTATTTTATTTTATTTTTTTAACTTACTGGGGCTTTCTTGTCAATTGGCTTGATGACAAATTTCTTGTCGTTGAATGAGATGTTTCTTATCTCACTCCAGGGGAAGCCGATCTTTGGGGTCATCCTGCGGAAACATTAGCAGGCGGGGCTTATTTGGCAAGTCGTTCAACAAGAACGAGCGTTTCGCAGCAGGTGAGATGTTTTGGTCAAACCGATGCGTCTCTGCGTAAATCTGCGGCGGTTTTCGGAGCCAGCTGCTACCTACTTATCTTTCTTGTCATAAATGTTCAGCCCCAGCGCGTCCACTCCCAGCCACAGCTCGGACCCTTTCTTGTTCTTGATGTTGAAGTAGTTGACCCCGTACATCTCCAGGTCCTGGGCTATCTTCAGATACTCCAGCATTGCGTCCTCCCTGTGGTGATTTGCGGTTTAATGACATGCCGAAACACAGGTTTGCTAAAAGCCCATTAACTCTCCTCGCACTGCGATCTCCCTACCTCAGCATTCCCTTGTGCTCTTGATGCCACACCTGGATTCTTTCCTCCCACTGATTCTTATTCAGCTTGTGCTGCTCCAAAACCCTGGTTTTATCCGGAAAGAGGAGACACCGATTAGAATTCAGGTGACTGGGACAGGAATTAAGGTGAACTTTTTGGTTTATACTTATATGAACGGGATGCTTTACCTCTGTGGCAGCAACTTCTCTTTGGTGAGGTATCCCGGTACGTGATAATCTTTGCTGTAGTCTCCATGTTTGACTTGCACTGCATACGATGCAAGGAGCACTGCAGTCTCGGGCGGACAGTATATGTCATCGTTCAGGATGCTCTCCTTCACCTGAAACCGGGAGGAGAGACAGGTACAATGCACTCACTTGTTGCCTCCCCGAGAAAGCAACACACAGACTCGGTGCCTTGCAAAAGTATTTGAATTATTCCTGTTTTGTCTCACTGCGACTGCAAACTTTGGTGCGTTTTCTATTGGGATTTCACGTGAAAATCATCACAGAGTGCCACGTTATTGTGAACTGGGAGGAAAGTAACAATGATCTCGAATGTTTTTGCAAAAAAAGAAAAAAGTCTGAAAAGTGACGTGTACTGTTTTTTTCCTCCGATCTTTTTTTACTCTGACTTTCCTATATACAGGTTGTAATGATACCAAAATGAGGGTTTTTGTCCTACATGCAAAACCTAAGATAATTTTGTAGAAAAATAAAAACGGAAATCGTCTGAACGCAACATCCCCGTGACAAAACAAGGTGGTGGCAGCATCATGCTATGGTTCAGACTTTCTGTAGGGTCAGGAAAAATACAAGGAACTAAATAGAGACATTTACTGAACCTCCATCCAAAGGGTATCATGTAGCGTCACACTGTGGGCATGCGTCTCTTTGTGAAGGCGTGGTTCTGACAAACGTACTGACGAGAGGTGGACGCCACGCTGTTTAGAGTTTTATTTGTCGACGTTTTGAAAACAATATTGAATTTTTCTTATGTAAAAGTAACACATATAAAAACGGATGTTAAAATGCGCTGAGGTTTTTGTAGTCGCAGTGAGACAAAATGTGAAAAAGTGTGAGGTGTATGATTACTTTAGCAAGAAACTGCCTATCTTCCACATGAAACTGTGCTTTGTTTTTGTTTGGTCTTATACAGAACACCCATGTGGGTTTAGAATTTGTGTGTGAGTCATCATGAAAGCCTCGCCGGTCATTAAGAGAGGTCCTACATCTTGTTTGGATTAGTTTTCTTTCTTTATTTCCTTCGTGGGCTACTATACATGAATATTAGAGAACGACTGTTGCTTCTGTTTCGACAAGCGAGATGCTCGACAGCTGGAGGACGTAATTCCTTTCTGTCGGGAGGAAACAAAGATACGGCGTGGTCCGACCTGCAGGAAGAAGAGGCGCTGCGTTGCCTCCTGGATCAGCTCCTCGGCTACCTCCTCCGGGTAAAACCTGGCCCTGAACTTAATCAGCAGGGGGTTGTTCTTCTTCACATCTTGAGCCGTCACCTGGGATTGATGCCCCAAAGTGGTGGAGTTTAAGAATAAGTAGATACTAATTAGCCTCATTAGGGTAAAACAACAACAACAAAAAAACAGACGGTTACACAAGCAGGGCGATACAAAGCCTTTCAGACTTTCAACTCACTCTCTTGTTCATCTTGAGCCAGGTGGAGAAGCCTTTACTGTCCTGATACTGAAGGCCAAAGAACCATGTTTCTCTTAGTCCGATCGTCTTCACCACCTAAGCACATCCGTGGATGGGATCAGGGTCATTCTTTGTTTTGTTTTCTTTTTTCTAGCAGACTTCCTATCTGGTTGCAACACACCAGTTGTACCTGGTCAAAAAGCTGTTTGCCAGTCGTGCTTGGCAGGATGGCAAACTCCAACTCCGCGTCCATTGTTGTAACTCGGACATTGATCTGCCAGAGAAAACAGAGGAAAAGCTCCCGAATGTTCATAAGCATGAGTCACTGGGAAAAGTGTTGGATTGCATGGAAATGCACAACTGGGAGTACAGGGAACACTAATTCTGTGAGAAAATGGCTTTGTTATATGCAACAAAGCTATAAGAGCTGGTTTGTTTACAGGGAAATAAGCAAAAAGAGAGTTCCTCTAACATTCCTCTGTTCAATCGCATCCAATCACAAGAGGCTGGTGAGGACTACAATCAAAAAAATTGAGCCAGTAGTGCATTATAGTCTTAATTGAGAATATGGAGCTCCTTTTAAGGCAAAACTATGGTTGACGGGTCAAAACAGTGAGACTACGAGCAGTTGTACAACTCTTTAAGACAAACTGTCAGAGTTTCTTAATCTTTTCAATCAGCACCTCTACATGTTTGCCAGTCATTCAGCATAAGCACATATAGTTCTACATAAGGAAGAACTTAGGTGGTCATCTGAACTAACTAGGAACTTATGAAAGTCATAGCTGTCTTAGGACTATGAACTACTGGATAGAATGACAACACCCCTACGCTAACCATTAGACAATGGTAAAGACATTTATAGGGAGGCAAATCGGCGGTAATCCTGACTTTATTCACAGAAGGCAGCATCACTTTGCTTTCACCTCTGAAATTTGTAAGGTGGTGGTTGAGTTATTGGAGCCAACAAAGCCAAAGGGTGAAGGTGATTCGCCACTGGCTACGTTGACTGCCACCTCATTTGAATGTCTTTCAGGAACCATTTGATGACATCAACAGTCAATGGAAATATTGAATAACATCAATGCTGAAGTGTACAGTGTTGGTTCCCAAGGGTCCGGCTTTGATGGGGTAGAGCTTAAAAAAATGCCCAAAGGAGAGCCACGCTGAAGTTTGGACAGGAGTATGGTCATCTTCACCAAGTTAAGTTTCAACTGAGCTCAACACATAGGCTGTCTAAAGGTTTTAATGGAGGCCGAGTGATATGTAAAAGCCAGTGTGATTGACACTTTAGTGCGGCAATCACTGGGCACCAAAGGAAGCTTGCTTACTTGTGCTCTGGCAATGTTACCCAACTCTGAGAACTGGTTTTTACAAACAGAAAAATTAATTGCCACACAGGTAGGTCCACCAGCATGAAGAACCAAACCATTCCATCTCCTGAACTGAAACACATTGAAAACTGAACTTCTAGAATATAATCAAGAGGAAGATGAACCAAACACACCTGAGTAGGTTGGAGGCATTAATCGTTGATGTTTTGCACCAGGACTTTAAACAGTGCATTCTAACATCCATAAATGTATTCCCTTTGGGAATTGAACTTCTGCAGCCTCTAACAGGTTATCTTCCAGCCAGTGTTGCCTTATATTTACCTCCATCCAGCTACCCATTAACACTCTCCAACTTATGTGTTCTTGCAAACAGCATGCATCACCACATCATGATGGTGCCACCAATATGTTTTTACATGTAGTTGTCCTTCACTCACAGTATTTTGCATTTAGGTAAAGGATTCAGTTTGACCAGAGCATCGTATCCCACATGATTGCTGTGCCTTTCATCATGTGACAACTGCAAACAGGTCTGGTGGCATTTTTCCCCCCTTGCTACTCTTGCATAATAGTTAGATTTGTTGATAGAATCAAAACTGGAAGAAAATCCTCATGACAATTAAAGGGTTTTAAGTAAACATAGCTGAGCTGCTTGGAAATTCGTATCATGAGTGGCATGACGTCAACCTTAATGTGAAAGACTGGATGACAAGACACACGAAAGCTCTGATCAGAGTTGATCCCCCAAATATTGATTTCTGAACCAATTTCTTATCTAAAAAATGTGGAATTTAAAGGAAAAAGTCGAGAGTAGTTTATGAAATAATAAAAGATGTTCAGTTGACTTAAAAGCGTACAAATGAAGGTCATTTAGCAATTGCTTCTTACGTTTTATCCTGTTGTATTTGCCGGAGTTGCCACAGTCAGAAAGCAAAGAAATCAGCCACACTAACCCTGTTTGCAATGAGAGAGCCTTCGGTTGGTCCCTGCCATTAGAGAAATCATCTTGCTTAAAACACTGTTATTATTTATGAAAATAATAACGGAGCTTGCTACAGTCCTCTCGATAATGGACTAAATCCGACAACACAATAACAGTAGGTGGGAAACATTTGGCTAATATGTCATTTGTTTAGCCAAATACCTTTCCTCCAAAGACACTTCCAGAACTACAATCCATCACAACGTTACAGCTTTGACTGAAAACACATTTCACCAAACTGTCATTCATAGGTTTAGAGAGGAATGAAGCATAGCCAAAATATGGATATAAAACAATAATATCTACTTACAGTTGACATTTGTGCTGTTTCTTTTATCGGCAGCTAAAATCTTTCTTCACAGATTGTTGAAGCCTTTTCTCTGCAGAGTCATATGAAAGTGCTTGCAATACCTATAAGGATTAGAGTGACTGAGAATAGGCCATTGTATTGTTCCTAAGTGCTGCTTGTTTAGTTAATCCAACTGCAACTCTGGCCCAGACATTTTAAAGAGGCAGGCTTTGCCTTCTCTAAACACCTTTCTCCTAAATTATCATAGGATGTGATTTTGTGTTGCTCATGTGACAGTTTTTGTTCAGCGTAGAAATAAAATAGAAAATATCCAAAATGGATTTTCTGAGGAAAGGCCTGCACACAATAACTAATATAAACGTGGCATGAGGCAAGAGAAAATCATCTTCTTTTTTTTTCACCCTAAAAGATCTTTATTCGGTGTTCCCAGTCTGCAAAAATCACACCTCATAGCATGTTCGTTGAACAAGACAGGAGGGAAAAAACAAAAAACTTTCTAGTTTGCGTTCGAGGGAAACAGCTTTCCGGCTCACAGCTGTTTATTGTTTGTGGAACATGTGGTGGTAGTATCATGGTGTTCATCTTTTATGACTTCTGGGTTGTAATTTAGTCTGTCTTCTTCTTCTTCTTCTTGTTATTATTATTCTGATTATTATTATTATCACCCGCTATTTTCCTTTTCCAGGGGAAAACTTCAGACAGGATTTTTTAAATGTGGTTTTCTTCAGAAATGGCCCATCCACAGATTTTTCTGACTGAGCTTTGTATCTCCGGACCTCCTCTGGTTATTAGAGTTGCGATCAATGCTCTTCTTTCCCAACTGTCCAGCTTAGATGGACAGTTGATATGGGTGATAAAACTCTTAATCCAAGGCACTACTGAGTCTGAGAGCCACAGGAGAGAGGGAAAAAAATAGAGAAAGGGACAGAAAAAGTCTTTCCACAGTTAATCACCAGTCAATAGGGTGTGAGTGGCCCTCTGTATTGTGCAGAGAGGAAGCATGGTAAGAAAAAAATGTGGCTGGCTAATGACAAAGTTGGTACTTCCAGATTTCTAGGCTACATTAAAACAATATTTTTAAGGATTCTGGAATGAATCTTGTCAGTTCTGGTTCTAAATCTACTTTTTTTTTAAGCATTTTTTTTTTAGAGTTTTTGTGGTAATCAAGACAAGTTCAAATTGAGAGGAGCATGAACATTGTCATACATTTACTTATTCTGGTCTAACCTAGACTGATTCAAAGAATCTAGTTGTTCAGATTCTTTGAAACTAAGTTTGGGTTTGTGAAACCTGCCTTAAAACTGAGAGGAAATTATGATACACTGTTTTAAAGGTTTGGATTTATGCAAAAAAAAAAAAAAAAATCACCTACGCATACATATATGTTGATAGGTTTGCATTTGAGCTCCACTCTTTTATGACCATTTGAACTGAGATGTTGTTTCAGAACCTCTCGGCAACTCCAAACCTGACGTACTCCTGTGTTTTCATTCGCTGTCTATCCACAAATGTTTTCTGACTAGCATTTAAATCTGTCACAGAATGGTTGTTCTTGTGCTGAAACTAAATTACACTTTTGATTATCTTATTTAGAGCTGTTAGAGTGGGGGTGTCTGGGACCAGACATTTCAGATTTTTACTTGGAAAAAAAATTTTGAAAAAAATTTCGCATTCTTTCTTAGGCTTCACTCTAAATGCACTCATTTGTGTTGGTCTAGGACATAAAATGTCATTACATAAATGGAGGTGCTATGGTGACTTTTACAAGATACTGCAAGTTAGGCTCTGTTTCAAATCAGAACAAGTTTAAATGTGCAAAATAAAACAAAGACATGTTTAGGATTCAGGACTAGATTTAGGTCAGCAGTCAAATTTAAACAAATTTGTTGCTTGACCATGCCATCTCCTTTTTGAACAAAAGGTCAGATTTCCTTAAGTTTTATTCCTTCCACTGAAGCACGTGTTGAAAAGGAGCTCTAACACTGAGGTTTGTTTGAGGAAATGCACCAGTAGCCATTGTTCACCTGCTATAAAAGTGGGTGTATCGCAGGCCTCCAGCAGGACATTGTTATAGTGAAAAATATGGCTGCAGTACAAAGAAAACGTATGAGAAGATTATTTTTTTTGTTTGTTTTCTGAAGCAAACATGTGCTTTCATCTTAAACTCATGGCTAGACTGACGGTCTCCAAAGAGGCAGAGTCAATAAGGTTGACTAAAAATGACCACATGCTAAAAAGATTGAAGCTGCAGCGCTTTGCTCATTGAGAGATTTAAAAACTTATGAGCTGACTGAGAGAAAAAAAAAGGGCAAAATTCCATTCAACGTTTCACAGATGATGGAAAAAATTCCTGTTCAGAGCTGAGTCCAAGTTAGAGGTTTAAACCAGCAGGAGGGAGCATGTGTAAGGAGGCAAACAGGAAACAGAAGGATTCAGCGAGGTATTAACATGTTGTTGACTGTCATGAACCCCCATCTTGAACAGCTGAGGCTTTCTTGAGTTATAGCCCCACACTTTTTTTTTTCTCACACATTTGTAATTATAAATTCTTTCATTTGACGTGTATCTGCGGTGACTGCCCGCGATTCAAAAACACTTTGACCTCTTACTCTTTTCTGACGCTATGTTTTCTATTATCGCCATGTGAGAAATGTTCTGTTGGAAACCTGAAGCACAGCCATATATATAACAGGTGAATGCCGGGTGAAAGTAGGCTTACGTGATCGTGTCAGTGAAGAACAACCTCCTGCTAAGACTTTTCACCTACTAAATTACCTCAACATGAAAACTCTGAATCTTGGCCCGCTCTTTTTTTCAGGACTGGTTTAAGTCAGACTCATTGGAGGGTTTTGGAGCCTGTGTACGGTCATACCATGTCGATGGGTTTTAAATATGACCTTGACCATTCTGTTGAGCCATTTAGAGGTGGACGTGGTGGTGGACTTCAGATCATCGTCCCTTTGCACAATCCTAGAGCTCGAAATCATTGACTGATGGTTGGACTATAGTCTGGTAGTAGAAAAAGCTCTTTACGACGCTTTGCTTCGCATAGAGTGTTTGGGCCCTCGGCTATTGAGAAACGATTGCTTGGAGGGGGCGTGGATACTGTTGAAGTTTTGAATTTTACCCATACGCTAATATTTTACCGTGACATATGTTATACGCCATTTTGACGCTATGAAGCTAACGGGAAATTGCCTGTGCTGTAAACAACCATCTTCCACTACGAAGAGAGAAGTGCCAAGCTGATCAAGATGGCTGTTGATGTTAGTTCGATATTTGGAAGTGTGGCCAACACGGACTAAGTGGCTTTGTTCAATTCCTTCGCCGCCATTGCTAAAACTAGAGGCAAACTACAACTCTAAAACAGCACAGAAAATTTGCATCATTATTTACAACTTCTCCCTCTGTTCTCAAAGTACTAGTACCAGGTCTGGCTGTTGGTAAGATATATTGTTAATTTTACAGCAGATGTAACACACTTTCCTGAAGTTTCTACTTTTGTATGGACAGTCCATAGACCTTTTTCCTCAAAATGTTGGGGGTTAACAAGACGGGTTTCCTTATGTGAAACATGAAATGGGCCCTTTGTATTCTTTTTGGTCAGTAGTGTTTTTTGACTTTCCCCATAAAAGCCATTTTTGTCAGTATTTGGTCATTTCTTGTTGAATCATGAACTTTGAACTAAACGTAAGTGAATGGCTCCCACTGCGGTTAGCTAAAGTCCAAAAAACCTTAGAAACTCTCCCAGCTTGATAAATGTCAATGACATTGCTTCTCATCTGTTCTTGAATTTTCTTTAGATAGGTTTTTAAGCAAGATGTACCGGCTTTTGAGATCTTTTGGTCTTCTTTGTGTTGTCAGCCAGGTTCGAATGGAAGAAGCTAAATTAAGGACAATCCTAGAGTTTTAAATGTGAGGAAATCCAAAAGACTTAAAACTTGGAGAGAAGCTTCCAGCAGCCCTAAACTTATAACAAGGATTGGTCCAGATAAAACTGCTTGATGTATTTGATTTTAGTCTAAAAGTACAGTCTAAATTCATTTTAAACATTAACATGTTGTACACTCTACATTCCTTGTTTGTACACTCAAACTCGTGAAATGAAGCTAACTCTGATTCTAATGTTAACAGATACTTTCCATCCGATTAACTGAGCTTGAGCTATTTAAGCTAAGATGAATAGCCTCTTGCAAAGCTGATAAGAATACACCCCAGAAGACTTGGGGCTGTAATTGCTGAATACAAATGCACTCCAGACTTTTCAGATTATTATTTGTAAAAAGGAAAAGAAAAAAAAGAGAAGAAAATAATGTATCCCTTTTGTCCCACTGCGTGGTTATGTCCTCTTGTCTTTTGATCTGTCACATTAAATCCCATTGAAATACATTGGAGTTTGTGGTTGGAACCTATCAAAGTATGACAAAGTTCAAAAGTTATACTGCACAGCATTGCAATTTGATCTAAAGGAGGGGAAGCTATGTAATGGCTATGTAATGCACATTTTACCGGATCACAAAAGTTCCCAAATATGTTTGTTCTCTTAGAAAAAAACATTATGAACACAAAGAAAAACAGCATGGTTTCCCAGTTTGAGCCCTGTGATGATGTGGAGTATTTAACTCCTTAATCACCTCTGAGTATACTGTGTCTTAAGAAAAGCACAGAACCTTCAGGTGTTACCATGGGGCCACTATTTAATTTCAGGTGGATTTTTCTTTCACAGGAGGACATAAAAGAGCTGCTTTGCGGGGCGAGGGGAAAAAGAAGCTCCAGTAGCTTCTTTATTCTTTCAAGCAGTTTGTAACTTTGAAATCATTGTATTAAAACCAATTTAAAAAACAACAAAAAAACATCAGCTGATTTGCAACAAATTTGATGTATGTGGTAATATTAACCACACTCGATTCAAGCATACTAATACTTTTATAGCCTGCAGAGCATCAATAAATTTTTTACTGCTGTCAGATGTTCGCCAGCATCACACGTTGGGGATGTTCCCTTAAAAAATAAAACAAAAAAAAATCCAAAGGAATCGGTTTCAGATACACCAGAGGCACCGCCTAACTACGTCTTCTTAGTTGATCTCAACAGGAAACTGTAATTATGGAAACAAGCAGGAAATAACCTAAAGGAGTAAATGTTGGATAAGTTGTTATTGTAAAATGTCAATACTGCGTTTTAATAGGTTTTACTTGGAATATCTCAACTACTAAAAATTATTGCAAAGCGAATACATTGGTGTTAATCTGTGTTATTTTTACATACTATTGCTGTTTTTTAATCAAAATTTGCAGATGTTTCTTGAACGTGTTCTTATCCAAATTTCTATTTCATACATTATATCAATAGGGTGTAGCAAAGGGTATTAAACTACCCTTTACTATGTTTTTTTAACCTTATTATGTGGATTGTAAGATTAACTTTTCTGAATGTAAATGACAAAACTCCTAGAGATATCAACCTGAGAGAGAGAAACGTGTAGAGATGAAGGAGGCTCCAAAAGTTCTGCAGGACTTTTGGGGGGATTGTTCTCCTAAAAATGCACTACTGAAGGTTTTTAGTGAGCTGTCTGTTGGGGTCACAATAAGGTCACCTTAAGACAGGGCTACCAATTGTGTCCAGTCTGAAATATCACACCCCATTTCCCTCTGCAACAGAGATGACCTGGTAGTTCCTCAACTTATAAGGTATGTTTCATGTTCAAGACAAAAAAAAGGGAGAAACATAAAGTTAACGATGATCCTAAACCTGCCAGAGAATTGGATGAGGTTCCAGTCATCCCTGCTCCTCCGACTCCTGTTCGAGAACTGGAGTCCTCCTCTTCAGTTCACTCCAGGAGGACTTGAAGAGAAAGGTATTTGAGACATTTCCGACACTGAGTTAAGAGACAGAATCCCCCTTCTCACCTCATCTCCAGCAGCTCGCTGTGCACCTCTTGCCAAATTTCCTGGGAGTACTGACATCTAAGACAGAGAGGTTGCAACTGGGAAAGGCCACCTTGGTTTAAGATGATCCTTTCCCTGTGAGCACTCTGAACCACAATTTTCACTTAAGTCTAGGAGGAGGTGAAGACATCCTCGAAAGAGATCGATAGACACCCCACCACCGCTTGCTGATGAAAGCCCTGACAGTTCTTGCAGAGAGGTCAACCTGAAGGAAGACTGACTCTGCTGCTACATGTTAATCCACCATCTCTTTTCAAACCCATGCTTGTTGTTGAAGTTCACTCTGAATCACCAGGAAGCGATGAGAAAATTGCTTCCTTCTCTGACTCATATACAATAAAACAGTCTAGCTGGTTTTTTTCATTAGACTAAACTGAACTCTGTCGTAAATCACATCACTCTCCACCCACTTTCAGAGCACCGCCATCAAATCCATTCAGCGTTCTATGATGCTATTATAGGTTGCTAAGCATAACATAAATTATATAGTCAGTTTATTCAGAGAGACTAGATCCTGGAATCCAGTAATTTAGAGGAAATATGAGGTTTGTATTTAGATTTTGCTAAATGCCGTTCTGTGTTCAGTGAATGGATTCATTTTTAAAACTGATGCATTAACCACAACGGGACATAAAAATAGGTGTGTATTTATATGTATTTTCTATTGTGATGTTTTGTTTTTATTTTATTTCATTTTTGTCATTTTATTCTTTTCTTATTTTATATTTTTCGTGTGTCCTTGGACAGCACTTTGGTGCAGCTTCAACCTGCTTTTAAAAGTACTATAAAATAAACTTGACTTTGACATTGATGTATGAGGCACAACTATGATCACTTAAAGCAGAATATAAATCAGGCAATGAGAATAGTTCTTAAAGGTGACCTATAATGCTTCCTTGAGCAGGTTAGGATGGGTCTTTGGGCTACACAAAACATGCTCACTACATTTTTTTACTTGCAAAAAATAATTTTTAAAAAATGAGATTTCAGTCTGGTCAGGTCTGCCTATTTTCAGATTGAGCTGTTTTAGAGCCTCTTGTCACTTTAAATCCAAATAAGCTGCTGCTGATCACGCCTCTCGACTCAACGTGCACACTGGCACATGAAAATGCCAGCCAACAGATGCGCAATTATACAACAGTACATGTGTGAAAAGCAGAAGTGGAGTCTCCTGCACGACAATCGAGAATGCAGCAGGTGGTTTCCGAATGGTAAGTCAACAACCAGACATTTGTCTTTTCCAGCAGCCATTGTACAGCGCATACAACGGTAAAACCAACTGACCAAACGTGCTTTGCTTCAGGTGGGGTTGCCAGGTAACGGCACAGTGCCCATCAATTGTGACTCAGCATTTGAAATGGTAAATTTTCCAGACTCCAAAAAACGTCAACTTATTATTGCCAGAAAATGGCTGTATGATGTTTTTAAGTGCTTGGGCTGTTTTTCAGAAGCCGTTGAGATACAAACTGAAGCATAAAACGTGAAAAAAGTTAAATTTGCATCGGTCCCATTTAAGAAAATCCCAGCTGTAACCAGTCGACAGAACCGGAATCACCAGTTCTGTTTTATGTTAATTATCTTTAATTCTTTTAACCTTTATTTACCTTGGTGAGTAACTGAGAACAACTTTTTATCTACAATAATGACATGGTGGGAAATAGATGACACATATGCAGATCTAGCAGAGCACGGCTAAAATAAACAACAAGCATTAAAAAAGCTGTTGAGGTCATAAAAACATTACAAACAGAGGACAGAATTTAGCACTAAATATTTTATATTTCAGTCAACATCTTCATTAAAACATTTTTAAAAATGTCTATTGATACAAAGGTCCAGAGCCCAATGGACAGATATCTCTCTAAATGTTGATGTAACTTTGGGAACATTGAGCATAATGTGCTCTGGGGAGTAACAGAAGCTTGTAACAAGTTGCAAAGATAGGCCGCGGAAAGATCACAGACATTTATAAACAAACACATACCAATGAATTTTTCTTCCTTTGTTTTAAGGGTGACCAGCTAGCAATAAAGTGTGTTTCACAGTAATGTGTGTGAAAAGCTATAAAACATAAAGAAGAGTGGTATAACATCAAGTCTCTGTAGTGAGGGCTTTGGGACTGAACTATATAATATTATCGTAGTCAAACGTGGGATTGATAGTCATCTGGACCACATTATTTTAAAAATGATTTAATATTCTTGATGCTTAATTGAACTTTAAGCAAGTAAGAATTGATTTCTTCCTCGTTCAGTTCAATGCAGATTATTTATTAAGTCACGTTCGGATTTAAGGTTGAACACCTTATGGTCGGATGGAATTCTAACACAGAGATCAGGTACAACATTATGACCACCTTCTTCATAGTGTGCCATATTCCACAGTGTTGTCTGTGGAATATGACAACACTGTCATATTAGATGTTGATAAGCTTAACTTATCAACATCTAAGAGGAAACGACTGGATAAACTCACCAGGAAGAAAAGGTCTTGTCAGGATGTCCCTTTGACACGGTGCAGGGGGTGAGGGACCAGCAAAACATCTCTCTTGGAAAGTTTCTCCCACTGCATGCATGATACTGTTACAGAACTGGAGAGCTCCTTCAGTGACAGGGTGTTGTGTCCTAAATGCACAAAGAAGTGTTATTGTTGGTCCTTCCTCCATGCAGCTGTTAGACTTTATAACCCTCTCTACTACTTCCCAAAAAGCACAACAAAATGTTGATTTTACTGCTATTATTTGCACAGGTTTCCTTTTTTTTCCACATATTTTGTTTTTGCATTAGTATACAAAAGCCTTTAGATTGTCTTAATACACTTGAACATTTCATTGCGTCTGCTATTTTTAATAACTATTATAGTTGTGGTTGGTGTTAGTATGCCTGCACAGAATTCTGTTCTAAAATGTTATCAGTAATGTTTTTTTTTTTTTTTTTTTGTTCCTACAAAGCGGGAAAGTCAAACTCGTTTTCATTTTGGGCCATATCAAGATCACAAATGTCCTCTAAGAGTTAAAATATTAATAAATAGCTATTTACTTTGGCAGAATACAGATAAACACTTTTCTGATAAATACAATAAAAACCAAGCACCAAACTTTTTCTTGAAAGTTCTGTCTATCTAGAGGGCCTCAAAAAAACGAATGCTGGCCGGATTTGGCCCCCGGGCCTTGAGTTTGACACATGTGCTCTAAAGGATTTATTGGTGTTCATTCATTCATTTCCATTTTTTAACTCAGCTTAACTTGGAATGAAAGTGATACATAATTCTGTTTTATTACACTCCTGTGGTACAAATATGTAGAATTTATAATATAATATCACTCTGTTTATGATACACCTGGTGAAATAAAAATCCCTGGGATCCTTATTTAATCATATAATAAAGAAAAAAACCAACTAATCACGCCTGCAGATCGTAAATACATAGAGCATGACGAGGATTTTTACCATGATGGTTCAACTATTTTATTTCTCTTGGCTCACCAGGAACCCTCAGTGGAAACTCTAAGTCAACATTGTGCGTCTTACATTGCATGTTGTCTGTTTTGGTGGGTTTGAATACAATCAGAGTCAGAGATACAACTGTTCATAAGTGATTCTTACCGCAATTATTCTAAGAATCTTCTCTGTCGGCGTGGCTATTACCCAGTCAAATGCACAGGTTTATTTAGAGGGTATTGTCATCGAGTACAGTGTTTCCGGTCCCCCAGGGACCACTGATCTGCATATTTTAGATGCGTCTCTGTTCCAGAACACCTGATTCAAATGATTGCATGACGTCCTCTGCATGCCATCAAGTGCTGCGGAAGCCTGTTAATCACGTACATATTCAAGTCAGGTGAATGGCAGAAGGGAAACACCTAAAACATGCAGGGCAGCAGTCCCTGGGGATGGGAATCGAGAAACACTGATCTAGTGTATTTATCATGTAATGGTTTGCCGTGGTATGCATGCAATTTAGATTAGGTCCGTGAGTTTCCCTAGGGTTCCTTGAGTTTCACTGTCTCGGAGTTCTCTAAAGGTGCTAATCCTGCTTTGAGTGGAGGCATTAATAAAGTACAGATAACTATTCCAAGCATGGGACTCTGCGGAACGCAGTAACTAACTGGTGTGTAACGTAAGATTTTAGCATAGGATTAATTATTAACACAAACATATTGGTAGATAAATTACTGGGACAAGTTTTCTGGTGTGGCAACCAGAACAACTTTATTGGTAGGGGTTGGATTAACAGTTAGCTCATAATTGTAAAGGTGAAGTAAAATGTTCTTGTTTATTGGGGGGGGGTTTAACAAATAAAATTTGGCAAGTGTGGTGTGCATTTGGATTCAGATGTAGCTGCTAATCTTTCTGGGGTGCTTCACTGTCAGTAAAAACTGCACATGTACACCTTGAAGTAATAGCCTATTTTTTATTTTTTCAAATTGGATGTAAAGCAAGCAGGAGTTAAACCTCGAGTTTTATTTTATTTTTTTCAGGAATGCTTTGTACTCATCTCCATCTATCTCCCTAACTCTCCTCAGGGCCCCTGTCCCTCCTGAAGAAATGCATGCCTCATATGCAGTATGATGCTGCCACCGTGTCCTCTCCATTCAGGTTGATGTACAACAGACTATTAGTTATCCTTTGTAAACAAAAAGTAAAAGTCCAGTCAGTCTCATCTGACCAGAGAACCTCTCTACACTATTCGTGATCCCTACTTGCCTTGTGATAAACTTAAAAAAGTAACTAGCTTACCTTAAAGAATGGCTCTATTTTTGTCACTGCTGAAGCCTAGATAAGATTTATAGTTCATCACCCTTGGTTGCCCTGTCAATAAGATCTCCCACCTGAAAAATGTGAAGAAAAAAAAAATGTACACACGCCAGTTTTCAGATTTTCATTTCGAGAAAAAAAAAAAAAGTGGAAACCGTTAACCATTGAAGTTGAAGTGGCGTGGATACTTTTCCAACGCTCTGTATGGCAAGCAGATGACAGAAATAATGGTTCAATAACTGTTTGTTTATCGTTTCGCCCCGCTCCTTTGTGTCTGTCGAACAGCGTTAGGGTAAAGAAGGCAGAAACAAAGTCATTTAGCTCGTGCTTTCTCTGTCGTCTAACGTTGCCACGGTTTCACTCTGCGCGCGCGCATCAGTGCGCGCTCACGCTGGCTATTGTGTTTTTTTTTTTTTTTTATTACCAGGAGACAACTGTGGCCTTGCTGGGTAACGGAGCGGGTGACCAGTTGAATAATAACTAAGGCGCATTAAAAAACCATGGCGGACGAACAAGAAATAATGTGCAAGCTGGAGAATATCTTGGAAATACGGTAAAGCGCAAATTCTGCCTCTTCAATGAATGTTTTCCAGATGTTTGGCTAGTGTTTCGAAGCGTTAAGTTAGCTAGCTTTAGCCGTCTGGGAATAGCCCCCCCGGCTTCGCTTTTGTTTCTTACCTCGCTAATATTAGCCGCTCTGCTTTGAATTAAAGGCGTTTTGCTGCTCTACATCTTCCATTATTCTGTCTCTGACAACGTGGACAGGCGGGCTAATTGTGTAACAAATACAGACGGAATTCGAGTGCTGAAAGCTGAAAGCGCCTATTATGGGTAATGCATCAAAATCCCAGATGTATCACAACAAATGCCAGATGTGCTCTGCTGAACTGTGCTAGCTAGGTCCTTAGCTTAGCAATCTGTCGCTTGGCTGGTTAGCAGAAGTGGACGGGATGGTGGGATCTTTTTTTTTAATTGGCAGCCCTTTCTTTAGAAACGGGTTTGTGCAGTTTTGAACACTGTAATTACAATTTACGGAATTGATGGGTCATTTACGTCACGTCTGTGGGAATTTTCTTTCTTTAAAAGATGTTATTGTTTGAGGTATAAATTATCTGATTCGTCCGTGATAGAGTAAACCTATTCAGAATCCTGACAGTTGGAGGAAAAAACACCAAAAACAATAAAAATGTGTGCCACGGGCTTGCAGAAACAAGACGATCCAGATGCAGAAGATTAAGTCTCGCCTAAAGATGGAGTTTGAGGCTCTGGAGTCGGAGGAGAAGCATTTAAAAGAATACAAACAAGAAATGGATCTCCTTCTGCAAGAGAAAATGGCCCATGTCGAAGAGCTGCGCCTCATCCATGCAGATATTAATGTGGTGAGTTGGTCAAGTTCCTAAATGCTCTTGAACCCAAAAACCCATTTGGTTACTGTTAAATAAAACTTCCAGCGCAGTTCAAGCAACTGAAAGGTTGTTATTTGAAAAATTCTTCAGTGTCAATCAAAGGACTGGCATCTGGCTCTAAGTGGAATCCATTGTTTCGGGCTCTGAAGTTTTACCATCTTTTTTGGCCAAAACGTCTGTATTAATCTGTCATTTTAGATGGAGAGCACCATAAAGCAGTCAGAGAACGACCTGAATAAATTGCTGGAGACAACTCGCCGCCTCCATGACGAGTACAAGCCTCTGAAGGAGCATGTTGATGCACTCAGGATGACTTTAGGTCTGCACAGACTGCCCAACTTGAACGAAGAGGAGGAAAAGCTCTCTCTGGAGTAAGTATATGCACACACTGACAGGTAAATACAACACACCAGATGTGCTACTTAATACAGTCCCTATTGCATTCGCTAAAAAAATGTGTCATCTTGAATTTTCTTAAATATGCATTTTGCGATGTTGCAACCACAAGCCTACTTCTGTTTTATTTGGGTTTTATGTGATTGACAAACACATATTGGAGCATAATAGTAAAGAAGATGTCGAAGTATCCATAGTACAAATAAAAATATTTAAAATGTGATGTACATTTGTAATTAGCTTTGTAAAACAGCCTTCTTTTGCAAAAACTGCTGCCAGTGCCTTAGGCTTTGCACTACAGAGATTAAGATTTTTGTTGCAGTAAGATGTGGATCTGGACTTTGGTACAGAATTAACTCATTAATAAACTAAAGCTGCACAATACATCCAATCAAAACCACCATAATAATTTCATAATTTGCAATTTTGCAATTGCATAGAACTGCTTGGATCCAATATTTGATAGGCATGCATGCAAATATTCTGCATACTGACAATGTATTTGGCCAGTGGGAGAAGCAGCCACTGCCCATGATGGCCACACTTGATGTGTATTTTGTTGTGACTGGGCTGAGGGGTATCAGGGAAAAGTGATTTACTCTGAATCAATATGGGCATCAAATTAGTCAGCAAAAGTATCCTAATGACACATTAGTGCCGCAAGGGAATCTAAATCATTCCCTGGTGTCTCTGATTGTATTCTTACAGTAACATGCCCTGTAATTAGCTCTATCGGCTGCTAAATTCTTCATGACCAGCTTTTTCATCGCTTTCTTTCAACAATGTTTTTTTTAAAAGCTCCCCTTCCATAAATGCCAGATCTGTCGAGAATCAACAGTTTTCCTGTCGACATATGTCTGCAGCTTTTGAATAAATTCTTCAACTGTCAGTTGTGCCACGTTCTTTCCATTTTGAAATGGTGGATGGTGCAGTGGCCTGTGAGACGGTAAAAGATTTTGATGCCGTTTTGTGATTTAATCCTTCTTTGAATTTATCCACAACTTTTTCCTTGAGCTGATTGTTCATTTCATGTATGTTCTTCATCATATCACCCCAACAGAACAGCTGTGTTTACAATCTAGTAAGGTAAAAACCTTTCAGGAGAAAAAAAATGCACTGAAATTTGTGGCTGTGACTTGAGAAAATGTGAAAAACCCTTTACAGGATGCTGTAATTTTTTAGTATTATTTTTCTACAATTACTTTGTAACAAGTCCTGGAGGTAAGATACTTTTTTTTCTTATTTGAATGTTATGTAACAGATCTTGTATACAAAATGGCTTGATATTTGCGTAACACGCTTTAATTCATTTTATTTGCCTTTAGTATCATAACATGTTTACTACTTGCAGGGATAAAGCAGAAGCCTTACATATGAAATACAGTAAGTTAAAAGTAATCCTTTACAGGGTTTATTTTAGCATCATGGCGCATTGAATATTTACAGCAATGAATGGCATTTTAATGTGCATCCCAGCTGACCTCATAGCTTTACGCTTTGAAGCTATTGACGTTCTCCTGGTGTTTCTCAGGCAAGACCATGTAATCTTACTTTATGGCAAGTCACAGCTACAGTTACCAGCACAAAATAGTTTTTGAGACAAACTTGGTATGGGCCGACATCGAGTTAAATCTGACGCATGAAGGATTATACAGTGAATATGGCTATATATTGGCCATATAACAGACATATACTCTGTGGGTTCATTAGTGTATAATTACAGTTTGGATGTTTATGAAAATTTGTGACACTCTTTTGTGGGCTTTAGCTTGAAGGACAAATTCTGTGCATATTATTTTGAGAACACAAATTTGACACGCTTTATCGAGTTGCAGTTGAGTGGGATGTGATCTTTTTGCAAACACTGGTCCAAGAAATTCCAGTTTGATTTTAATTTCAACTAAGTATGACAATACTGATGATAAAACGGCTATGTTGACCTTTATTTACTATGCTGTACACAATCTGAAGTAAAAATGCTAATAAATTTTAGCCTATTGTGAAATGCCTTTTTTTTTTGTGATTTAGGTGAACTGGCCCTTTAAAAACTCCATCCTTTTGATAGTGTTTTAAAACCCTTTCAGTTTCTCATTGGTATTTTCTTGATCAACTGGACTGTTCAGACATTAACATCCATCGAAAAGCTTTATTTTTTATCCTAATTTTGTCCAGTCTTTTCCCAGCTGTAGAAACTGCCAAAAATGATGGTGACGAATGAAGCCATTTCAGGCTTCATAAAAATCCGTGTCATCCACAAAATTGGAGGTACATCAGGGTGGTCTGACAAGTAGGCTTCCAGCAGCACAAACCACAGGCTGACATCCATCAACAGCAGATGATTGTACAATTTGCTGCCGAAATCATAGTTAATGGCGCTAGAACATAGAAGTTAAACTCATCCAAAGTTTTTTTGGATGGACAGACTTTCAGGTATCCCGAGTCCGGAGCGTCGGGTGTTGTTTCTAGTTTTGTCATCCGTGTTTTTGCTCTACAGGAAGAGTGCTGAAGTGTAACTGAAAGATACTCCTCATGAATGTTTATTTATAATTGCCGTGTTTATTTACACTGAAGGCCATGTTCTTGTCTTGAAGTCAGTTTAAAAAGAAACTTTTCATCAGAGACTTTTCTTTTCCATCTTACTAACCTAAGAGTGCTACTATTAACAGCTGGAAAATAACATGTGACCTTCCTAATAAGTAATAAGGGTCTTGAGATTTCTTGTAGACTAAAACTAAAAGTTTGCAGTAAGAGCCCTGACCTACTGCTGCTCCGTGTGCTGACAACATTGTTGGTCGGTTCACTTTGCGATTTGGCCGTGTATTGTGCACAGGCTCGAGTGATGAGTTCATTGCTGGCCAGGTGGTTGTTGTCTCTCCTTCCCGTCCCGGTGACATTCCCACTCGACTATCAGCCGGCCATAAAAGAGACTTCGAAAGCTGAGGCTTATGTTCCCCTGCGGTTTTTCTTAGTATATGCAACTCATCACAGAAGCAGAGTGACAGATTTATGGAGTAATTGTAGTAAATAATAAAAGTTCCCTGCGAAACTGTATGACAAGAAGAGAGAGAGCAGATTTGAAGAAAATGAAATCACACCCTCAAACAGCTTGCTGGGTACGTTTTAGGAGAATATCAGAGAGTGACATGTCGGGAGAAAAATGAACATTCTATGGCTCAGAAGATAGGAGGGGGGAGAAAATCTCCTGCGAAATATTAACCTGAATAGAAGCTAGAAGCTAAATATCAGAAACACATGTGGGTTATGCAGTGATAGTAAAAAGGCCAACATGCTTGGCACAGGGGTCACTTCTGTTCACAGGAAATGTAACGCATTAAATTTGTTCTGTGAATGCGCAAAGATCTACTCTAGCCCGGACCTATTTTGAGAGAAACCAGAGAGGGTAATGAAAGGGGATATCACTTTTTTTTGTCTTTGAAAAAGGGCCAATCATGCATAAAGTCCAAGGCCACATTTCTTTCCCAGCCCTCCCCTGCACACACCCACGTGCACGCATTCATGCACGCACGCGTACACGTGTTAAGCATGCTAACAGTCTTTTTTTAAATACTTCAGGCGTTTGATCTGACTTTTGCATTAAAAAAAACAAAATAAAAACCGGTGACACAACTGTAATTTTCTTCAGCTTATGATGCTCATTGTGGACTGGGATAGTGTCAGCTGTGGGAGTTCTAAGATCTAAATAAGATCTGCTTACCAGCTTTATTTCCTTCTCTTTTTTTTCATTATGCTTTGAACAGTTATTTTGAGAAGCAGAAGGCAGAGTGGCAGAAGGAGCCACATGAGCCAGCCATCCCAGAATCTCTTGCTGCAGCTGCAGCAGCAGCGCAGCAGCTTCAGGTGTCCAGGAAGCAAGACGCCCGGCAGACGGCCACCTTCAGGCAGCAGCCGCCACCCATGAAGGTATTCTCATTTAAAACAGATGCAGTAGAGATCAAAGTGCGTGGATAGACACCTTTTTTTTTAATTAGTTATTTTTGTTTGGGTTTTTTTTGTAAATATTAATATCTTTATAAGAATTTGAAATAAAAAATGAATAAAGTGAATGTTATTTTAAAAATTTAACAGTATACATTATCAGCAGATTTTTAATCTATTTTTTTTTTTAAATTTTAGATTATTTTTTGCATAAAATAAGTCTTCAGTATGAGGGAAACTAGTACAATTAAAGACTTGTTTCCCAGGAATAAGAGTCAAATATTTGACTGGAAATTACCCGTTATAAGTGGTTCAGTCATAAGTGGAACAGAGGAAAAAGAATCTATTAAGGACTTTACTCAAAATGTTATGTAAAGTGAATACAATGTGCTTGTAACTTACAAATTATTTGTATTTATTAACTGTGTGCATTATTTATTGGTTTTGCCTGGTTTAAGTTGCATTTATTTCCTTATTACCATTATGTACGTGGATAAATGTGATCAAAGTGGAATAAAGCAATTTGTCCTGGTCCATAAACTCTCACATTAACACAAGCAGACATTGGGTTGATCAATGACCATCTATACATTTATGCAATAAATGTATATTTTATCAAAAATCATGCATCCATTATATAATGTGCCTGTGTTTCTGCAGTTTGCAACAAAATCTTATAGAGGGCCCAAACCCTCCATAACGGTTATTATCAAGTGCTTCCATATTTAAGAACATTTGGCTGTAAAAAGAATAACAATACAAAACTTTATTTGGATGTAAAGCAGACACTTTCTCACCCCCAAACTTTTACTCAGATGGAGCTGAACTCAACTGGCATATGAAGCGCACACACACGCACGCACACGCACTCAAGTAAAGTCTGCTGACGGTAGCCAAGGGTTTCTACACACACAGGAACATGGAGAAAATCTGTTTCACCTTTTGCTAGAAACCTTTAAAATACAAAAGAGACTGTCACCTACACTTTATATAGATTCAAAATAATGTCAGTAGATTATTAATAATCTTAATAATAAGAATGGTTTGGTATAAGCTGACAAGAAAGTCTAACTAAGGACATTTTTATGCATTATTGCCTTAATAACTGAACCGTAATTCCTTCATTTAACCATAATAATCCAGAATGACAGCACCTCAAAGGAATGCAGGGATTATTAATCCACTAAATACTTTCTGGTTAAAAGAAAAATATCTGCACAACTTTTGAGCTGAACTCAATGACCATCAGAACATTTGTGATAAACATAGATTTTGTAAAAAAAAAAAAAAAACAAAAAATAGCGAATGGCCAGCAAATGTATTATAAACAACTATGCATATATAAGAAATGTTTGATAACAGGTTTGTACAATTTGCTTTTCACAGTGGAGTAAGTGCAGGGGTTTGTCACCAGGATGTGCATTAAATAATGTTTATAAATCCCATTCAGCTGTCTCAAATTAGATATGATGCATATTTTTGCATATATGCATATTTTTGCATAGAAATATGCAAAAATTTGCTATTTTTTGCATATTTCTATGCAAAAGTAGAAATATTTGCACTCAAGTATAAATAGACCATCAAGGAGAGATTTAATTTTCTTTGTGTGCTGTTGATATATTCCAAAGATTTTACTATGACAAAAAACCCCACCACAGATAACAGAACTACTACACTCTATTAACCCTGCTTTCACACCTCTTTTATTAGTGTCTGGTTTAAGTAGCTGGAATGAGCACAACGCTTTCATCAGCGGGATGACTTGTTGAAGTTAAAGACCAGGGTGATGGCAAGGAGGCCATCTAACCTCAGCCTTAAAGCACATCACCAAAGACGATATGTAATATTAGCATACTGGGATTGATAGCAAATATGACCGATTATGCTCAGATTAGCTAATATTTCACTATTAGTTACCAAGGTGCTAGTAGCATGTGAGCTAACAACAGCAAAAGCTGTCTGCTATGCCAATAGCTGGTATGTGATATTAGCAAAATTGCTTAACGTGAGCTAAATGCAAAAATCAGCATGCTAGCAATCAATCGCAAAGGCTATATTAAAGTTAGGTAGTATGCGACTGTTTGGTATGATGTTGGTAGTGGGCAAAGGACTTATAACATGTTACCTGACAATAAGTGTCACTGTCTGCTACAAAATATTACCATTAGCTTGGCTAAACTGCAAATATTAGCATGGCTATCACTAGAAGGTTAGCCAGGATTAGCTAACTTTATTGCTAATAGTAACTTATGCTGGCATTGGTAAAATACTTAAATTTCCTAATATGCTAATTTAAGCATATTAGCCAGTATGTTAACCAACATTCGAGTTTAGATTTATGGAATCTAAATTCTAATCTAAAATTTGGACCGGGTCGAGCCAAAATTATTTGCCTGATGATCAGGTCTGGATAGGCCTAAATGTGTCGCATTTAGTTGGCTTCCAATACTTATAGCACAGAGAAACCCAAACGAGAATGCACAATAGTAAGTTTTGTTAATCTACTACTTAAGGGTGCAACAATTTATTGGAGTCGATTTGATCTTCGGAGACTGGTCATCAGCTGATACTTGCATGTGAAACCGATCTTATCCATCGATCTTGTCTACCTTCGAAAAGGTATAAAAATCAGCCACAGTCCTCTTGTTGTGCTGTGAGAGAGGTTTGACCGACAGACCGGCCCACCAGGGCATATTTGCACATTTCAGTAATAATAGTCACCCCACTGTTGCCAACTTGGTGACTTTCTTGCTATATTTCGCAATATTTAAGACAAAACAAAATTGGTATCTGCCAAAGTCGGAATCGGCAGGTACATCAAGATGGCGGCGCGAGCAGATCGCGACGCCCGGCGTCTATCCAGAATGTGCTATTTACTGGGTTTTTTTTAAAATCTATTTCTCACTGGACTTTTTTCCCATAACTGCACCGCGTTACTATGCTACAGCAGACATGAGCTTCTGGACCTCTGGAGCAACAATTTTGACAGTTTGACCGCGGATCTACGACTCACCCCAGAGATCTCCAAAACACCCAAATGCTACCCACTTCTCACGGCCGGCCGGAAATGCACCCCGGCAGCGCAGAACACGTAAACACAAGAGGGGCAAACGCGGAGGAGCGCGCGCTAGGCTAAAGCTAACACCACATCGGCTGGCT
>CAEFZY010051541.1:0-44301 GCA_903066815.1 Brachyrhaphis roseni
GATAGATAGATAGATAGATAGATAGATAGATAGATAGATAGATAGATAGATAGATAGATAGATAGATAGATAGATAGTCAAATAGGAATGATCTACCTTATGTCAAACCATCATCTTAAACCTTTGAAGATGTTCTTTAAGTAAAATTTATGCAAATGTACCCAATAAATATTTATTTATTGAATAATCAAGGTCTTAATAGCAGTACATTTTGAGCTGAACAAGCTAGTAATGCATTGTTTCCTAGTCCCTCTAAATATCTAGTTACTTGTGATATACTTTATCCAATTCAATGATGTAATACTTAGACAGGGATATTTTTGGTCTGTAAAAGTTGATGAGTCCACCATTTATGGTTGGTTGCAACTACCGTATTGCGGTTAAAAAAAAAAAAAAAAAAAAATCAAGCTTGCACCAGACCCCTTATATTGCGCTGATGAATACCTGTTTCCCAGAATGCGTGAACCTGAGGGGAGAACAAAGGTTGGAAAACGAAGGCCCCTGTGGTGAAACATCTTTTTGTTTTGTAGAGCTGCTGTTTGAAATGATTCACTGCTGTGGCTCCAGAAGAGCACCCAGAGGAGCGAAGGAAGCACACCTGTCCTGAATCACTGAATGTCACAGCTTGTTTTGGGTTTGTTATTTCAAGCTACAGCAGCATATTAAATAATGTAGGTTTCAGTCGTGTTACAGTCTCTTAGTTATGCATGAGTCACCACAAAATTTGAAGCGTGTGCCCTATCGACTTGGCTCTCTTGCAGTTTGGCTCTGTCTTGATGCTCTCTGTTTTTTGTTTGTTTGTTTGTTTTGTTTTTTTTATCTCAGTGCTGGACAGAAAGTGAGCTTGTCTTTCATTGTCCTTCCATCTGCCACTACTGTAAATTATCAAGCCACATACAGAAATAACATACCCTACCCTAGACTTTAAGTTACTAACTTAAAGGCTTCAGTTGGCAACTGAAGCCTTTAAGGCTTCTGTTAACTATCTATTGTTAAAACTATCACTATGTCCTCATAATGATATGTCACTATGTCCTCACTATGAGGACATAGATAGTCTTATCTACAAGACTATCTATAAGATTGTCTACAGATAGACAGATTGTCTGTCTATATAGACAATCTTATAGACAGATAGATTGGCTATCTATAAGACAGACAATCTGTGAAAAAAATCAAGCTCCTCTATTCCAAATTCATACCCACACATCTTCATTTGGTGTCTTACTTTGCACCTGAGAACAAACTATCTCAAACCGTACAAAGCAATCACTTTTCTAAACATATTTAACGTCTTTTTATAGATGTTCTTCCAGCAACATACATTTGTTTAATTTAGAAATGTATGCTGGTAGCATAGTCAAAATTATACCAGCATAATAAAAAAAATTAAACATCTACAGCTTTGAAAAAGTTGTGCTTTTCTTGTCAATAGTAGGCTAAGGCAGGCAGAACAAAGGAAACTACATGAATTAATACAGGTATGAAACGTCAACCCTGCAATTACTTAAAGTCTATGAAGAGGATAAGCACTGACAGCAAATAGTACTAGTTCATAAAGGCATGAAAAGATGGAGCAAAATGACCAGCCCATCCAAACCCCTGATTGGACTTTACTTCGCAATCCCCTAAACACCGCCTTTATCGTCTTTTTCTACCACACTTTCTTCCTTCCACTCACCTTTCTATGATGTTTGGACATAATAAAAAAAGGCCCTGTTTTGTATTGGTCTTAGATATATTCTAACTTTTAGAGAAATTTAATTCTGGTTATCACCTGCAGGCCATAATTGTTAGAATAAAATAAAAATAATAATAAAAAAAAACATCAGTAAAAGCCAAGAAAATAATCCATATTTTCACTTTTTAAATTGGATAATCAAAGTAAGTTGCGTTTTTCATAATATTCAAATTTATTAAGATGTTACTGTGTGTTTGCTATCCAGACACAAATACACCTAAGCTAATCCCTCAAAGTTCCAATAGGGAAGCAACCACAAAACTCCCCTCTTCTCCGGAGACTGATGAAGATTCCAATTATGAAGAAATATGTGCAGAAGATAGTGCAACTGTCGTGGGTCCCATGGAAATTTCATTTTAATTAATAATCCTGGGCAGAAATTGGCAGCTCCGGCATCCCGGCGTTCATCGCGGCTCCCCCGAAGTAGATCCAATTTTCTGTCTCAATAGGCATTAAATTAGCAGGAACATTTCAACCTTTGTCACCCCTGCTTGCATAACAAATGAAATACACTGGGCTATGTGACATAATGGAGTGCTAAAAAAATAACTCGCCACCTGAGTCAGGTACAGAGACTGTAGCAGGACACCGAGTGTGAAAAGAGGGAGGAAGCCAGGATGTGAAATTTTCCCGATTATGATTTCCTGGAAATTTTTAAGGAGAAGGCAGAGCATCGGGGTTCAAAGGAGATAATAATAAACTAGCATGACTCATCCCACATTTCAGGTCATGTCTCACTCCGGCAAAGCTGTACAGGGTGAGGTTTAATTTTGCTTTGTCTCATTAAAACATCTTGACTCATCGCCATCACCTCTGCGCCTCTGCTCCAAAACCTAACTGGAGCTGCTCTCATAATAAATAGCCCACAACACTGCTACATCCTTGATGCAGAGGAGCCATGCTTCGTTTTGTCTTTGTAGTTTGGATTGTTATGGGAATTTTTTCGTCAAACCAGCGAGCGATGCGCTGCAGAACCAGATCAATGGGCGTCTATATTGAGAAGTTCTGCTGAATTAATTTCCTTTAGGGAAAGTTGCACCTACTGATGAGAGGAAGTTTATTCACTGAGCTCAGACTAACATGTTGTCGGTTCACATTGAGCGAGTTTGAAGAAAGTTGGTGTCAGTCATAAAACTTTCAGAACCCCACGTGTGACATGGTACAAAGGGAATGTGACTTTTTTTTTTTTTTTTTTTTTTTTACTGAGATGCACAGACCTCAGACTGTAATGAAAAGAAAGTGACTCAGGGAAGTCATTTTATATTTATTATATTGTTCGCGCATGTCTCATGCTGACAAGCAATATGCCACATAAATGCCTAATTCTCATCTGCCTGCAGAGAGGGTTGAATCACTCTATGCTCAGAAATGCAACACCTGCCATACATTACAACATAATGCATGTCTCACTTTTACCAAAGTCTGAAGAGCACTTTCAAAGAGCATTTTCCAAACTATGTGCACAAAGTCACTGACATCGATCTGTCCAGGATCCATACCTGGGACTTTTCAGATCCTTGTCCAAAGCCTAGATTTTCCACATTCTTCCAGTATTTATTTATTTTTTGGTAATGGTAATGTAGGGTTTAGCCAGCTGCCTTGGGGAGGCATCAAGGTAAGAGCGACAGCCTTACAGAGGCTCCAACAAAACCATGTTTTCAAAGGAAATGGGACGGTGTAGTCATGGTCTTTAGAATTTCTACACAAAAGTGCAGAAAAATGTGTTGCTAAAGAAAGTTTCTTCCCTACAGGATGTTGCAGAGTAAGAAAATTCGGTAACGACCAATCTATACATACCATATAGTAAATGTATATAGTGTCAAATGGAAAATGAAAATGAGCCCTAATGTTGACTTTATGAAGGGCTAAGTAGTGGAAATGTCACGTTTTGCATTCCAGGTTTTACTTGAGTAATATTTAATTTCTATGGGCCAAGTAACCTTAACTTTGGTCTGAGATCACATTGTTTTTAATCTACCATTGTAACACTATTGTGTCCCACACAGTTTCCTATATTGCCACAAATAAAACACTTTTTATAATGACCAACCATTAAGCCCAAGGACATCTGCAACAGGTCAAATAATTATTAACTGAATTATTTATAAAGCATTTCTAACTCCTTGTCAGCTACTTACAACCTTCAACATGCAGTTAATGAGTCTTTGGAAGTGTAATTAAAATGGCCTGAGTGGCTTTGTTCACTTCCTCCGCTGCCATTGCTAAAACTGCAGACAGACTACAACTACAACAGACTACTGTTCTAAGACAGTACAGAAAATCTGTCTTCATCGTTCACAACTTCTCCTTCTGCTCACTGACTGGCCCAGTAGAAATTCCACCAGAGCAATCCAAGCAGGGCCGCAAACTAAGCAGCCGGTTAGGGCTCCAAGGCCACTAAGGGGCCCCCTCAGTGGAGCTGATTTTTTTTTTTTTAGTAATAATTTCTTTGTCATTATAGTATCAAAAACGCACAATTTCACTATGAAATGATTTGTTTTTACAATAATATATATTTGAAAATGTATGTAGAAATCATTATTTTATAGTTAAAAAGAAGAAATAAAATGCTCTTGGGGGCCCCTGGTGGTCACGATAGGTACCGGACGCTTCGCCTGTAACATGAGCTGCCGTGCGCATCCAAGCGTCCAAAGCTCCAGTCAGAAGTTAAGTAAGCAAAACGATGTATCAAAAAGGACTTATCCTTCAGGTAGGGAGAAAAGAAAGAGGAAGATTAGAAAAAAGCCAAGATAAAGCTTTGTTTTAATATGTCTTGGTAAGGTAATGTAATGTAATAGATTTGTAAAGCTGCTAGCTTGATAGCGACCTGGAACGGTCCAGTTCAACAGCCAAACATTTATGCTAGGGTCTTTGTGTTTGTGTGAAACTGAGTTTAAACTTTAAATGAGTTGATTCTCATGGTTGGCTCTGTTTGATAACGTTTGATAAGAATAATTAAAACTTCTCAATGTTTGACATTGTCTAGCAAAATGTTTTTACATCAGGCAACATGGCTGCTACATCGATGAGCTGCTCTAAGCTGTAGTTGGGGATATGATGTTTGCTGCTGAGCATAATCGTTTTGTGGCTAAAACAAACATTATTTTTACATCAACTTCTAAGTTATGTGAAACTTCTGTTAAAATCATTTGAAGGCACAGAATCAGTCCAGTATCGATCCACATTCTCAGGGGAGAAAAACTCACCTGATATAAATTACATTTTTAGCTATTGGAGTAACGCTTAAGAGAAATTTATTTAATCATAGAATGCCATGAATATGTGTGTATGTATTCCATCTTAAGTTGGGCTGCACCGATTGCAGTTTTCTGGCCGATCCCTGGTTACCGATCTTTAAAAAGCCTGATGTGCCCATTTTGATTTTAGTTGATATGAATTTATTTTGTCTGAAATGTTGCTAAATATAGCAAGAAAGTGGCTGAGTTGGCAACAGTGGGGTGAATATTGTTGACTGTAAACGTGCAGGCCTGACCTGGTGAGCCGGCCTGTCAGTCATACCTCTCACTGTAGAGCAGAAGAGAACAGAGACTGATTTTTAAACCTTTGCTGACGAAGATAAGATGAGGGGATAAGTTGGGCTTCACATGTAAGTATCGACCGATCACAATCCCCCAAAATTAAGGAAATCAGCACCCTGAAATCAACTGGTCGATAAATCAATTGGCCAATAAAAGTGTCCTATATTATACATGTATATAATGTAAACAGCACTGCCAGAGATGCTTATGGGTGATATTTATAGCAGGTGTGTAAATGATCTAATGATCAGACTGCTGATTGCAGCCAGTCAACATTGTTAGCAGAACTAGAGGGCCCCAAAACCAAATTTCGCATAGGGCCCCATGGAGGCCCTGGATCCAAGTGAATGGGAGAAAGCCCAGACAGAGCACAGGAAGGCAATGGGGTTATTTGCAGTCAAGTTATGATAAACCAAAATCTGTGAGGAATGATTCTTTCACTTTATTTAGACTAACAAAACAATACACTTTTGAACTTGTACTGTATCGCTTTGCTAACCAGTGGAGATCTTTAACCAACCTCTGGGACTCTACATAGATAATCTACTATAGACAATGTGATCCAACATGGAATAGGAACATAAAGTGGCCAGTGAAGACCTCTAGAATTTGATGAAAATCTCAAAAGCATTTTTTAAATGTGCCAGATGGTATTTATTTTATTAGACAGTTGAAAAACATTCTTTTTAAAAAGTTGTTTTTCGTCCTAAATGGATGAGCTCTTAGCTTCTATCCTTGTCATTATCTACCCCTATCAGCTAATTTAATTGGCTGAGGTTTGCTTAGCTCTCCAAATCCAGCTCTTTCCCTGTCACATCCCAGAGCAAGACTACAGTTTTCTTCACTAATTACTACTGCTGACTCCCCTGATCTGTGACACAGCCAGGTCCCGAATGAATTACCCTTACTACTCCTACTTAGAGCGCATGTCAATATCCTTCCTCATTTTTATACCTCAGTAAAAAACTTGTGACGTGGAGCAAAGGTTTGACCCCCCCCAAAAAAAGCTATGTGCTTTCAAAAGGCTTCGGCAAGACTAATGACTGTTAAAAAGCAATCAAGTCGTAACAGCAGTCTGGGCAGTAGATCTCTGTGTTTTATTGCTGGAGGTCCAGTCGCGGCACCTCAGCTGTTTAAATTATTGGTATGTAAATCACCTGAAGTGCTTCGGTGTTGGAGGGGAGGAAGCAGATTTAAGATGCTGGTGCGTGTGCTAAGTAGACAGCATCCCGATATTTGTGTAGGTCTCCATTCGAGAGACTAACTCCTGCCATTTGTCAGCTTTTCAGTCCACCTTGAGCTGGCACTGTATTCTGAAAAGTTCTCTTCAGAATACGGTGAAGAAGTTCAACTTGTGACTCCCATTTGAAATACCTCTGCGGGGTCCTGTGGTGTTGCAATGATAATGCAGTTGGTATCTGCACGATAACCTGCTTTGGGGCTTAGCTGGAGAATTTTATATGACACGCATGACTGGTCTGATACGTATTTGTCAATTTCTTTTACATTCTCTGTCAACCAGCTTATGGATTGGAGATTTTTCCCAAATGTCAATCTTCTCTGACTTTGTGTAAAATAATACTGGTGTGCAGCTGATGGAAGTAGTTCACCTCCAGCAAACTTGTAGTGGAAGCATTTTATCAGCAGAACAATTCTCAATTTCCCAATAAAAAAGATTATGCGTCGCCAGTGTAAACTTAAAGTTCTGGGGGTTTTTAGTTGCTTTTTTGGGGGAGTGAGGGGAAACAATGATGAGTTATTGGTCTCTTGGAGTTTCAATAATGTGTTGAATGCCTTTAAAGCTAAATAAATGCCACAATATAGACACCTCAATCTGTCTGAAATGTTCATCATAATTGCAGAAGATAAAAGCCCCACCCAGGGCAGCTAACAACTTGGCTCGTCTGGAAATCTTTCAGTGAAACGTGACTGCCCTCTACTGGTTACTGAGTGTATTACAGTGTGTAGGATTGCTTTTACCATACCATACCAACTTTATTTATAAAGCACTTCATACACCATAAGGACCGAAGTGCTGTAACACAATCTCAAAATACAACACAATACGGTATAGACAAGAGAAAGAACACAAATTACATATGGATTCACAGACTTTTGGACAAACTTTGATTTGTAGGGGTTTTCTTTTCTTTGTTTTATGTTGCATTTCAAGAAATCATACACCACATTTAAATTCAAATGTGAAACTTGAATTTGATGGAGACTTATGTAGGATTCTGTTTTTTTTGTTCTGTCTTTTGTTTTATAAATATTACTGGCCATGAAACACACACTCACACAAAAAGATGTGGTTACTCACAAATGTAAAATATTACAGTCTAATATGGAGATATATATATATAACATATTGTTATCTTGTGGCCCTTTTGGGGCCTACAAACTCAGGAGAAAGACTGGAGAAATGACAACCCTCAAAATTGCTACTGAAAGTAATGATGAAAGTTTATCCAACAATATAAATGGAAAGGTTGGTGGAAGGAAAAAATGTGGTAGAAAAAGGTGCCCAAGCCTCTCACCTGAACGCCATACACATGAACGCCATACACACCTGAACGCCATACAGAATCAATGGATTGTTGTAAAAAATAAGTACTTTGTGAACAGCCTTGACTTTTTGTGACTTCGATTGTTATGAAGGATGTCAAAGTTTTACCAATAAAATGACATTTTTGTATTACAAATCTGTATTTTATTTGTTTTTTATCAGAATTTTTGAGAAACGTTACTTTCATTTCTTCTAATCTAAGCCATCATTTTCAAAATTGGAAATAAATTATTCAATCACTCTGTGTGTGGCAAATCATTAACATAAGATTCACTTTTGACATTAGTAATTAGTGCAGAACGCTGCCTTGTTAATTTGCTTACTTCTGAGTTTCAGCTTGAGGATTACTTACTTAATTGCTTAAAAAGTATTTGTGTTTCCCAGCACATAAGCATTTTCCAATAGAGACGTAGGCTCTTATTATTCTACTTATTAGTATTCCAGGAACAGATGGTGCTAAGCAAATTTTCTCCCTTCTATTTATAGAGACAAATTAATTTCTCCTCAGCACAAACACCTTGGTCATAACATCAAATGGAAAGAACATAGGAACAATCACCAATTTAAGTAAGAGATTGTAGTACTCTAATTCTGCAAAAATGTTGAGTTTTTTTTTTTCATTATTTCTTGTTTTTAATCTAAGATTGCGCTCTGGAAAACTATAGATTTACATTGATCATGGCCCACAGGGTTCTTGTCTGGTTACGGCTGTTGGTATAAACAATGAATATCTTTCATGCAATTTAAGGAATAAAATATGTAGTCCTGGGAGCAAGCTTGCATGAACAGAGATAAGAGCCCTCCACATTCCCAGACGCACTCCTTCAACCTCTGCCTCTGGGGTTTTGGTCACAAGGTTTATTCAGTCTCTGCCACAGCACAGGCTTCTGTTTGCTCCCTGCTCTCTTAGTAGTGAACTGCATATCCAGTCCAAAACCTTTTTACAATTAGTTCTCATTCATTTATGAAGCATGATTACCTTTAGATGGTTTGGAAAAAGGTATTTTAATATGATGCCAATGTTTAAGTATTAATATCCCTCTGCATCTTATGGTCACTTTAAGTTAAGTAAGAAAGTAATTTTCTTAATATATTGAATGAATGATTATTTTCTTTCAATGTGGTTGATGGAGCCCTAAATAAACTGTTTTTTGGTGTTTTTTTTTAAATCAAACTAGCTGGTCTTATTGTGTTATTCAAACTGCCTTGCAAAAGTATTCTGGCATTCTTCAATTTTGTCATGTTACAAACACGGACAATTATTAGGATTTCATGTACTAGACCGAAAAAAACTAGCAGGTGATTTTTTTTATTTTAAGGAAAAAGATGGCTTTTTTATTATTATTATTATTACTGTAATTTTTATCAATCAAAATCCTAAACATTTGGTGTTTCTTTTCAGCACTCTGTATGCCAATACCTTTTGGTAAAATCTAGTCCAACCAAATGCCTTCAGAAATCCCCCCCCAACTGGTAGATTAGAGTCCATTTATGTGTATATCATTCTCAATATAAACCCAGCTGTTCTGTGAAGGTATCAGAGGTTTGCTAGAGAACATTAGCAAACAAACATCGAGTCTTAGAGTGGCTCAGTTAGAGTTCAGATGTGAGATCAAATGCCTAGGTCTGAACTCTGACTAAGCCTTTCTATGCAAAAAAAAAAAAGAAATGAACGAAAACCTGGTGGAGATATACCCCCAAAGACTTGCAGATGTAAATATTAAAAAGTGGGTCTAAAGAGTACAACTAAAAAAGGACTACAGCTAAAATGTTCAAATACTTGAGACCCCCTGTAAAAATGTTTTAACCACCAAATATACCTAAATATGCATTAATATGCAGAGTGAAAACCTTTTGACTCCAGCAAAAAGCAACATCTAGAGTCCTCCTTATTTCTGCTCTTGAGAGTGACTGTATATGACATGACAAATTACTTCTTTAATTGTAAATACAGAAAATGGGCCTTGTTTGTAGCCCTTTACTTACAAGGCAGAATAGTACACTACACATAGTGGAAAATACCATATAAGACCTGAGAGAAAGGCATGTTAGTAGTAAAAAAAAAAAAAAACTAGCAGTAGCAACATGAGCAGCTAGTTCAGTGTGTCTCATTAAATTACATTAATTTGCACATTGAACAAATCTTGCAGAAGTTACTGCCATAATTTTCAGGTTCCCTTATACTCCAGATGAGAAGAAATCTAGGAAAAGAGACTGCTATAAAACAAGCAGCTGGAAGAAGCCTTTCATAAGTAAATGAATGACAACCCCGTCGTACGAGGGAAGAGGAGAGGGAAGAAGCAAGGTAGTCATATGAACAGCTCATACATAGCTCCCTGCTAATGAATCCCACTGTGCCGTTTTTACTAAAGGCAAGGATTACCATTAAGCCCGAGTCACATCTTCTCACATGATCCCGTTCATTGCCCAAGGTTTGAGCCGTGAGTGCACACAGAACGGTTAGCTGGGAGAGAGAATGGGGATGAAACAGGCAGTCGGCTGAGGTGCAGTCATGGGACAACCAGAAGATAAACTTAAACGTATAACAGAATCAATGCAGCCTCTTTCTAAACCCTGCAGGTCAAGACAAGTTGCCTTTTTGAAAAAACAAAAAAACAGTGGAAATCAATGATTTTTTTATTTATTATTCATTCAATGTAGTTCGTTTTGAAGGTTCAAAACTAATATATTGCATACAGAAAACTGAAAAGAGAGACGGGTGCGTGAAAACCGTTATAGATAGTAAATCAAAAGAGAATCAGCAGCCAGTTTGCTCTTCCAGTCCTGACATGTGGCCTTAAAGCAGCAATCTCTTTCAATTTATTAAAACGTTGACCTATTGAGTGCACAGATGTTTCTTATTAAGAATAATCCTCAACAATCTATTTAAGCCTCAACTCAAAGATCAAAATAATTTATAAATATGCTCTCACTGTGCCCCTCCTGATGTTTAAACATGCAGTAGATGGAGACGTAAGAATACAAAGTTAAAATGCTCCTGACAGCCATGCCCAGAAGGCCTCCTACCATTTTTCAAATGCAACATGGCTCATGCATAAGGAATGTGGTGGCATTTTTCTAATACATGAGAATGAGCTTAGCTGCCAGCTTTGTGTAATCCCGCCCGTCACGCCCCGATTATAAAACGATGCTACCCAACTGCAGTTTTGGTCGGCAACGTGAAGCACATGTGACCGGATTAAGGCACCATTTCACGCTGGCGAAATCTTCCCCCTTCCTTTAGAAAGATGCTCCATTGTTTCAGGAGCCTCCGGATAACATTTAAATGATTTACTGCTTTGTGTGTGTGATGGGGTGTGTGTTTGTGTGTTTTCTCCAACAAAATAAAAGGTTGTGACAACTTTGTCCCGCAGAACCGAACAAATAACTTTTAAAACAAACCTGTAAATATCAGATTCTGAAGCAAAATCCTCCATAGAAAGGTGATATCCTTGTATTTTTGTGAAAACACTATAGTATCAACGAAAAATATTCTTGCAACATACCGTATTTTCTGAATCCCTTTTCATATGCTTTAATACCAATGCATTTTACCACGCAGATGTTTTAATTATTCACCATGTGTCACTAGAACAGTTTCCAAGCATGCCCTTTTTGCTAGCAAGCCCATCGCTGGGGTATGCACAACTCTACAGCATACCCCAGTCATCAAGTGTTTCCAGAGTCAGCTCATTGTGGATTCGACTCAACTCTTGCATGCAAAAAGGGTAAAAGTCACAGGATATTATTGTGCAAAAGTACGCGAGATCAGCTTTTTATTTTGACATTAAAACCCCATAATTGGCAGAGAGGGGTTTACCAATTATGGGGTAATTAATAAATTACCCCATAAATTACCCAAAAATGTATTTTTGAATACATTTTTGTATTCAAAAATGTGAATACAAACAATTGTGAAAAAAATAACTGACTAGATTTTGTTTTGGTGGTTCATTTGCAATAACAACGAAAGATCACGTTCAACCCAGCGTAAAGGACAGTGTAGACGTTTACTGTTTCCGTGGCACTGGGCACAGACAAAATGGTATATTTTAAACCAAATAATTTTTTTTTAACCTAACAGGGATATTTTTAGCTGAACCAAACAAACATATAAATCTTTACTATTTTTATTTTTTAAAATACACGGCACACTTCTCACACCCATGCCTCATTTTCTCTGCCTTCATTACTAAACTGTGCTTTGTTTTGGTCTACCACACAGAAACACACAAACACCAGTTTGGGTCTGAAATCATAAGCACTTAAAGAATAAAAAGAGTTTTGTATTGGGAGATTTTTGTTTTCTTTGTGAATGGCATTTGCACTTTAATGTCTCACATGCTCTAATGGGGAGGGGAAACAAAAAGAGGGGCTTTAGTGAGAGGTCAAGTGATCTCAAATATGACTTCTTTTTTTGTAAACACGAAGTTTTAAGATATTTTAGAGTTGCATTCTTGCATTTCTCATTAAATACATCTATTTACTGTCGTATAAGTTCGTTTCATTTTAATTGTACTTTGTAAATATTTTCATCCGTGGCACAGTTATAGCAGGTCAGGTATGCAGAAAGTAAAAGCCTTTTCTCATTCACGCTGGCATTTCTTTTTGTTTCTTTTCAGCTGCTTTCACCCAATGACTTTTAGAAGAACAATACTCTGCATGACCAGATCACACTACCTTCCCTTTCCTCCCGAAGGAAATATAATGTTATGTGAGGGAATCACGCGGGAGTCAGAAAATCCTGGTAGTCATGCGCTAATCCGGTATTTAAGGTCAACGCTCCAGTGTTTTGGGGGGAAAGACAAGAAAGAGGCCTGCATGGGTGAGCGAAGAGGGGCGGGTTTTTTTTTTACACTCACTCATATTGGTTGAAGCTCAGGTCTGCTGAAGTAATGCACTTTTATTCTTTGAGTAAAAAGCTAGGCTTGTAATTTTCAGGTGTAAAAAGGGTCACAAACTGAGTTAAATCCAGAAGCACCCGTGCGTAAAAATCTGGTGACATCATGTTTTGGAGAATGTGGCCGTACTGTGTTTCTATGCTGGTGTGCGCGGTGGTGGTGAGCGCCCAGTTCCCCAGAGAGTGCACAACACCGGAAGGGCTCAGGAGCGGACAGTGTTGCCCGGCGCCCCCCGGATTCCCCGGGGATCCCTGCGGTTCAAGCGCCGGGCGCGGACAGTGCGTGTCCATCTCGACCGACGCGCGGCCGCACGGGCCGCAGTATCCCCACGACGGTCGGGACGACCGGGAACGGTGGCCGGTCCGATTTTTCAACCGCACCTGCCAATGCACCGGGAACTTCAGCGGGTATAACTGCGGTCGCTGCAGACACGGATGGACAGGGGCCAACTGTGATCAAAGGGTTTCTGTCGGTGAGTTTCAATTAAAACAATATAATTTCTCCCTATGTAAAATTGATTAAACTTGTTTAATCATTTTAGATCAAATTAAACAACATGAAAGGATTCAAGGGCCAAAAGTGCTACAATTGAACAAATTGATCAGAACATGATAATTATAGCACTATTAGACTCATAAAAGTGATATTTTCAAGGAAATGTATAAATTAAACAAGTTATCTACAATTGTCTAAATGTTTCAATGATTTATAAAAAATATTTGCAAGTGTAAATCACGCTTTAAATGCAGTTCTTGCATGAATTTTATCCAGGTTGAACCCCCTCCATCTGTGCAGCTGCAACCATACACAAACCCATGCACCTCTAGTGTAAAGACAGTTGATGTTTTTATGCCTAAACCATCTGTTTAAAACAAAAACAATTTGTTTTCAGAAATGAAATTTTTATTTCATTTCTGAAATGAAATAAAGATTATTTCATAAATTGTAAATTATTACAATTACTGTATTTTACAGAAATTGTGATAACTATAGAATAGTAATGTTTACAAATAGATTAAAGGTTTCATCCTTATACTAGCTAGAATAACTCAGGTCGGGTTTGCTCAGTCTAATTATTTAGGGTTTTGAACTATAATTAAATTTTATCCAAATTTCTTTTTAAAAAAGTGCAATAGCCCTTTAGTTTAGCACTGAATTAAAATACACTCAGGCATCAACGTCAGCATCATTTTCATACTCTGGCTACACAGTTAACCCAGGGGAGTCCACTATCTATTGACTAGACATGCAACTAAGGAATGTTAAACATGTTTGGGGTGCAAACAAATGGTTCTGCCATGGGCACCAAAAACCACCACTCCATGCAGTTATATTAGTATTTATTTGAATATTTCATAGACATGTTGTCAATTTATTTGTCTTACTGCCCTTCAAAGTTTGTCAGCAGCTGATATACCTAAAATGACTGGTCTGCTGTTAAATTGTGGACATTCTGTGCTGAAGTTGACAAGTACTTTCAACAGCAACTTATCACATGTACTGTTTGCCTGTTTTCATAAATATTGAAAACAGGCAACAGCTGTCAATTGCGTTTTAATTTCCCCACAATGAGAATGAGCATACAGACTGGAACCAGTTTGAAAGACTGTTTAGAGCACCTTTATTTGACTTTAATATGTGTATAAAATAACAATAACCACAAAAATGTGTTAAATAAAAGACAGATCCCTGTTTTACATAAAGGGTGCATTGTGTTTGAGCAGACCATATATTAGTTTCAAAACTGACTTATTAACATGATGGAGTCTCTTTACAAAATGGCATCAACTCGCAACTAAAAACAATTTTTTTATTTCCCTACAGTGAGGAGAAACGTGATGCAGCTCAGCTCTGAAGAGAAGCGCGCCTTTGTGAACGCACTGAACCAGGCCAAGCGCACAGTGCACCCTGACCTGGTGATCGCAACGCGCCACTACCCAGACATCTTCGGCCCTGACGGGAACACCACGCAGTTTGAAGACGTCACAGTCTACAACTACTTTGTCTGGTCTCATTACTACTCTGTCAGCAAGACGTTCCTGGGCGCTGGGCAGGCCAGCTTTGGCGGGGTGGACTTCTCTCACGAAGGCCCCGGGTTTCTCACCTGGCACAGGTTCCATCTGCTGCAGCTGGAGCGAGACATGCAGGTCAGGAGGTGAAATTAATAAAACATATTAAATGATTATGGTCATACACTACTTTGCTTTCTTCCTCTGCTTGTTTATTTTTACTGAATGTATCTTCAGTTCTCTGTATTTACCAGAAAATCCTAATTGACTTTCCAATGTTACACCCTAATAAACAAGCAGCGTGCAAAATGCTACTATAAATAATCCATGGGCTTTGGTTCCACTGCATTTACACGCTATCTTTTTCCCTGAAACAATAAAATCTTGAGTGAGAAGAGTTTTCTTTTTTCAAAATACAGTACCAGACATTTTTAATAATCCCTTTCACAAGCGGGTTACAGCTGAGAGTGGAAAATGGGGCTGGCATGTGGAGCTGAAACCTTGGCAGAGTACTGGACTCCTACAGAGAAACTCCATCCTTATATCCTGTACAGGTTTGCTGCTTGAGCTCCTTAATTAGGGGCTTTTGTTCAAACCTGGCACAACAGAGTTAGAGAAAAATCTAATTTTGGAAGCACTGAAGCTTTCTATCCTACAAAAACACAAGAAAAACAAAAACCTATATTTGAACCATGTGGATGATTATCTGTTTTAAGGAAAAATATGCCCTCTTTGGTGTGCGTCAAGGTGGTTGCGTGCATATAAAAGATGAAATCAGGTCTACTTCAAGTATTATTTTGCTTTTGAATCAGTAAAATCCTCATGGCACCACATTTCTGTTTTCCTAGGTTTCAAGAGACGGGGTAGAGCACCTTAAAATCAGAATGTCGATGGCCTATTTCTAGTTTAATTAAAACTGCAGTAGGTAACTTTCATAAAAATATGTTGTTTTTTTCTTTTACATATTTGTTAAAACTGTCTTAACAGTAGAATGAGGCAGTTAATCTGTGAAAAAAAGAGCTCCTCCACCTCCTCTCAGTGGTCCTACAGATATCTGCAGAACTACACCTCTTCTAGTCAGATACAACAAATTAGAACCCGGAGGAGAGTCTTATCACTGTCACTCATCCTTGTGTAGGCTCCCTGCTGCTCTATAGCAGAGCCTCTGGTGAATGCACAGGCTAGAAAGCAAGAACACCGATCAGTTATTTCTGACTAACAAGTCTCTGTTTTTTAAGGCATCTCAATCTAAAAATGCTTTTCCAGATACTTTTTGTTTTTTTTTTTCCTCCTGATCTGCCGCTTTGAGCATAATACAATGAAACCTATTGCAACTTTGGACTCTGTTTCTGTCATGCAGGACATGCTGCAGAATCCCTCCTTCGCCCTGCCCTACTGGAACTTTGCCATCGGCGGGAACACATGTGACATCTGCACAGACGACCTGATGGGAGCGAGGAGCAGCTTTGACATAAATTCCCTAAGCCCCAACTCTATCTTCTCTGGGTGGAGGGTCGTTTGCGAGAGTGTTGAGGACTATGACACGCTGGGAACCATCTGTAACAGTAAGACAAGTGTTCATGACCACACTAAATTCCTTTTATTCTTTCAGAAGAGAACAAAAAGTGTGTGAATGACGACACCAGTGGTTAGTTTTTCTATTCTCTGTCAGGCACAGAGACCTCTCCCATCAGGAGAAACCCAGCAGGAAACGTCAACAGGCCCATGGTCCAGCGTCTCCCAGAGCCCCAGGACGTGGCCGACTGCCTACAAGTTAGCACCTTCGACACACCGCCTTTCTACTCCACCTCCTCTGAGAGCTTCAGGAACACAGTCGAAGGTGAATTAGCACTCAGTGATGTCTTTGTCTTTACTACATGAACATAATATGTCACTAGAAGGCCTCCCATGTTGTTTTGTTAGGCTACAGCGCCCCCAAGGGGAACTATGACCCCATAGTGAGGAGCCTCCACAACCTGGCTCACTTGTTCCTGAATGGAACAGGAGGACAGACGCACCTGTCACCCAATGACCCCATCTTCGTCTTGCTACACACATTTACAGACGCTATATTCGATGAATGGCTCAGGAGACATGGTCCAGGTGCCATAGCAATTAATTCTGATATGCAGTCTATGCGTGTTTAGTATTTCTTTCTCTTACTTGAGTAATTTCCCAACAGATTTAGCTGTGTATCCTGAAGAAAACGCCCCTATTGGTCATAACAGAGGCTACAACATGGTACCCTTCTGGCCTCCCGTGACAAACGCAGAGATGTTTCTGACTGCCCCCGAAAATCTGGGTTACTCTTATGAAGCTGAATGGCCAGGTATGCCAAATTCTTTTTAATTTGCTCTTGTAGTTCCTCATAAAAGCACATCTACTTCTTAAACGTTTTCAGAATTTGCCACTTCGCAACCGCAAAATGTGTAATTTATTGGGATTTGTGTTAAATTAACAAAGTCAGATGGCATGTTGGTATACAAGAAACGCTGTTTAATGCAGAAAACAAAAGTTATCATCCTGAATCAAAATGAAACACAGCGGTGGCAGCTTTATGCTGTAGGTGGATTTTTGTTTATCAGGGATGTAAAGTTTGATGGAATTAAATAAGTCTGGAAGAAAACCTCTAAAAGCCTGCAAAGTATTTAAGATTGCTATATTGGTTCACCTTGCAACAAGACTGTAACCCCCAAACAGATGGGATTGTTCTTGTAGATTGATCCAGGACATAAATACAATTAAGAATCAGTAGCAAGACTTTAAAAAAAGTATTTCTACAGATGCTCTCCATCTAATTTAACTTAATTTAAGCTATTACACAAAAGTGAATGAGCAAAAATGTTAGCCTCAAGATGTGTAAAATTGGTGGGGACATTCGTATCAACTGGCAAATGGGAGTACTTGATTATATTAAATAGTATTAGAGTAAAGGGGGTTGAATACAAATGCAGATTTTTATTTGCAAAGAAAAAAATCCCAAAACGTAGGCTATGTGTTCTTCTCTTTGCCTTCTGTTACACAATATCAAAATAAAATACATTGAAAGTAATAATCAACTGCTTTTGTTCCTCTAGGCACACCTTTTTCTCTGACTGAAATAATAACCATAGCCATAGTCGCCGCCCTCGTGTTGGTGGCACTCATCTTCGCAGCAACCACGTGTGCTGTGCGTGCCCGATCTCACAAGGTGGAGGGCCACCAGCCTCTGCTCGGGGATCAGTACCAGCGCTATGACGACGACAAAGGCCAATCTGTAGTCTGAGATCACAGCCCCAACACGTGTCTTTTCTCCTGTTTTTTTCCAACAACAAAGCAATATTGTTCAGTTCTCCATAAAAGAAGGAAATCTTTTATGGAGAACTGAACATAAAACCCCCTAAAAAGTTAAGATTCTTAACTCTTTGTACTTATGTTGCTTTGCATTGTGAAATCACAGCAATTTTAACTATGCACTGAAAAAGCTGGTTTTTTTTAGTTTTTTTTTTTAAAAAAAAAACAATAAAATTCATACAAGATGATGCCCTGTCAAATAATGAGGTAACGAATATTAAAGTAATTTCCTTTCCAACCTATTACATGGTGTACAATGTAACTGTAATATACACTCAAAGGTTTGTCATAAACACAGCTTTTAATAATCTCTGCCAGTGAGAAACTAGCATGTCCAAGTTAAGGGAGCAGTAATGCCCACAAGGGGGTGCTGTTGTTCAATTTCTAAGAATCTTGCTTGTGCAGAATTTACAAAGAGTTGCACGTTGTTTTTTACACTTTATTTAGCCAACTAATGTATTAAAGTTGCTAATAAAAAAAACAAGAGGTAATTAAAAGGAAATTAAGTCAAAAGTTTAATGTCTGTTTTTTTGTTTTTGTTTTTACTTAATGTTTTGACTTTCATCACTGATGATTCTGCTTGTGACTCTCACAAGCAGATTCAAAATGAGTTGTTTTTAAAAATCTGTTGAATGAGTCTTTCCACTTTTGATAAATCTATGCTTAGTGGTTTTCTAATATGCTTCTTATCTAATCTGGTCTAAATACAGAATGAAAAGAAACTCTGAAATTATGTTTTCATAAATGTTATTCTTGGTCATATTTCATCAATATACAATACTACATTTCAGGCTTTACTTATCAACAACTGCTGTTTTAACGCAGGGCCCCTTTTAAGTTGGTCTAAATACCAAAAATCCTCATTAATAACACCCCATTTTGCATCTTAAATCAACACAATGCAGGTTTCAAAACTCAAACTCTGTTTGAATATAATGTGTTACACAATTATTAGTCCAGCAGATCCTGTATTTATCTTACTCTGTAGATAAATAAATGAAATACTAACATTTACAGAAGTTAGCCTTCTGTTCAGGAAGGCTAACTTTACCTGAATTGTTGTTTATCATATTGCTTTTGACTGGTGTAAATTTAGACAATGCCACAGTGTGTCGCTGTTGGCTGTAACTAAAAAAAAAACAAAAAAAAAACAAACAAGTGAGGTAAGTCTTCATCATTTCTTATTTGAAAAAAGAACGTAGGAGAGAGCCGAATACAACTTCCGAAGAGCCTAAATCTGTGCCATCAACATTTATCTCCAGACGATTTTGAGTCATTTGTACAAGCAAAACTGATGAAGGCTCTAACAGGTGGTCGTTAGCCTCACAAGCTAAAACCAAGTGCCATGCCAACTGTCTTCATCCACAAAGATGAAGACAGTTGGCTTATCATTGAAAGCTCTTTTCAATGATAACGGAGCCATTGCTACGCGATGGGAAACCAGGGCCCCAACACCTGACCAAAGATAAATAGTTGTTTCCTCATCGGACACAAAGCTACTTATATACCGGATCACACAGTCCGACCAGAGCTACATGTCAGTCATCGTTTCATTTATGAAGCTGAAGGTTCAGAAGCTGAAGGTGACTACAGCAGCACAAACACCAGCTTCATCCGTCAACTCTTTCCTCTTGGTCCTCCTCATCTCCATCACCTCTTGTGATTTCTACATTCCCATCGATTTCAACGAGCTCTGGTTCAAACTGAAAAGGCTTAACAACCTTACTCATTGCTTCTTTGGCTGGACTGAGGTGGCAGAATCGGACCAAGCACCAAGTATCAGCCATTTCACCAGAATGCATTGCAGTGTAAAGAACATGGTGACATCTGTGCTACAATACATTATTAAAATTGATAAACTGTTTTGGAGAATGCGAGGACTGCAGCATAATTCAGCTACAAACTGAGGAGTACAGTTATTTTGGATTTTAAACTTTTTGACCAAAGGTAAATAGAGCCATTAAAATATGGAAATAGGCCTTTATTTAATGTCACAAGGAGGCCATGCACTATTTGCATATTTTATTTATTTATTTATTTATTCTGTTTCAAGGTAGAGAGAGTTACAGGAAAACATTGACTCCTAAGTTCACATTGTTCATAAAGTGTGTTCTCTCCTCCCAAGGGAGAGAGGTGTAAGCGGCAGCACTTACCTTACCTGGCGGGTGTCTGGTTTCAGAGACAGCCCTTCTTGTAATGGGAGTGTCCTCGGAGAGCGTGCTGGTGTTCAACTGTCCTCCTACTGGCTACAGGCTTCAATGGGAGGCTGCTGGTGTGGCTCCGGCTCACATACGAGTTGTATTTGACTTTCTGAACAGCCACAGCGCTTCAGTTTAACTTGCCCTAAAGCTGCACCGAGAGAACGCTTATAACTGTGGTTTTTCTGTGAGAGTGACGATGGACGAGGAGCGCAGCGGCTCTCCGGACCTGACGGACATAGAGACCAAGTTGGGTCGAAAAGTTCCGGACGGTCTCGTTCGGTCTCTCGCGGGAGGGAGACGCAGCGACAGGCACGAGCACGACAAGTCAGCTGCGCCTCACTTAGCCAACTGCAAATTCTGCGCAAGTTCAACGGACTTGAAGAGACTGCAGGGTAAAATGCTGTTCTTGAGGCAGGAGATGGTGAGCATAGAATTTTTTCTCTTAATGTTTTTAAGTCAAACTTCCGTCCTGCATTAAAATGAGTTTCCTTTTAATGAGTCATAACACTGAAACCTATTTTTTTGCCTGTAACTTACTTAAAGTAACTTTTTTGTTTGAAAACAAAACAATCAGTTTTGGTTAGAGAACTCTTCAAAAATTTTAATAACAGAAAAGTAGCTAAGACAAAAATGCTTAAATATTTGTGCCATTTGTTGCTAAATGTTGCTAAGAGGAATGAAAATAATGACTCACATGTACATTTACCTCAGGCTGACAATATGAAAGATATTAAAGATAATGCAAATCTAGGCAAATATTCTTGGAATTTATAAACAGCTATATTTCTAAATAAATATAGGGGCTTTCTTTCAGCCAGCTGATGGGAGTGCATAGCAACAGGTGGAGGAAGGGCTGCGATGTGCTACAATCAGCAAGGCAGGATAGTCTGCACTAAAACAAATACGGCATTCATCCTTTAAATGACACATAGTAAACTTCTGAAATAAAAATAACAATATTTTTTGTGAAATCAGGATATTGTGTGGGCTAATTAAATTCATGGTATTCCAATAACAAATTAAAACAGCTGTTTTTGAGAAGGTAATTCAGCTTGCAGTGTAATCACAAATTAAGTTATTGGGACACAAACAGCAGTGGCAGACCTGCTGACAGAAAATATGCAGTTACTGTATTATTCCAATCTTATTGTTCATAGAATTTGCTGAACCTTTCATGGCAATATCTAAGATTTTGTAGTTATTAACCAGTTTTTTTATTTATTTTAATAACTTCATTTTTAACTTCCATGGATGATCAGATGCTTTAATTTCAGCTAAAATAATATGTTTTGAGCAACAATCTTTTTAATATGTTACACACATGGACACCCCTTCTGTAAAAACCTAAAAAAGTTAATTTTAGCAGGTCTTTATTCTCTGTTGTGGTTAGATCTTTGTATTAAAATCAAAATAGCAATAAAAATGTCACAGGTAACATAATTATAACTGTCATCTTAGCCACTATAAGAATATTTTCTGCCTTTTTTGTTTTTAATAAAGGTAGTTAGACGATGTGATACATTTTTTGTCTCTTATTTTTTGTTTTAAGTATACCTACAGATACTTATTCCCACATATTCTACACAGGAGCTTTCCCAGACAGCTGACTACTGTTTAGACTGACTAAGGTCACAAAAGTATTAGGGTTCCTGAGCAGATGGTCTGGTTGGCCGGGTTTTTGCTCTGTGAAGCAGCCCTGTAAGATGACCACTGGACTGTTCTGGCACAACAGAGTTTGTGTTGTTAGGATTTGATTTATTATGGTGTCAGGGATTATATTACGCTTGCAATTATCTCAGTTGGCCTTCTCCACAGGACAAACCCTCAAAAATCCCAAGTAGTCATTGCCATATAAGTAAACAAGCCAATTAGTTTAGAAACGGCGTAAGTTTAGGATGCTACGGCCCACAACAGATGTTGATGGAAAATTTTCCGCCGGTTTCGCAGGAACAGAGAAGGGCTGTCGTGTCCTGGTGGCAGGATGTAACAGCTGCCCATTTGTTGTTTTACATTCACGCTGATTGTCACCCACAGACGGGGGAATCCCTGTAAAACACTGCAAAAATGCAGTCCACTTCCACCCCCACACACACACACCCAGTGGCACGGTTCGTCATGCCAGAGAGTTCAATCAATGGTCCCTCTGTGTATGGCATATATCATTATCGTGGATGGAAACTGCTAGCGATCTGTGCCACGTAGTAAAGGTTGATAGTCTAAACAAAACAGCACTGACTGTTCCAACCATAAGAACACTAACAGTTAAGAGGAAACAAAACAAACAAAAAAAAAATCAGCCACCAACTGCTCATTACAAGGTCTAAGCTGAGCTTTGCAACTTGATCCAGTGTTTGGTTAGTAATAGTAATGGTGATGGTTTTGTTCGTCCTGCTTTTTTTTTTTTTCCCTTCTAAATATAAGAAACCAATATAGTTGTGGGGGGAGTTAAGTCAATGTAACTAGAGTGGAGTTGAAAGTCAAGATTCTGCACTGATTAGTATTTATTTTTGTTTTTTGCCAATACGTGTTATTCAAGTTGACATTTTTATTATTGTTACATCAGAATTTTAGCAATTTCTTTGGTTATGAATCATCTATCTCATGAGTGAGGCTCAAGGTCAGTCCACCGCTTTGCCAACAGGCATGCATATTTCTTGCATACTCGTTGTCCTGTCCTTTCTTGTTTTCATTTCCTACCCATCAACCAACTATATATTATACTCATCCACTCAAATGAGATTATGTTTATTTTATAGTTAAGCATATCACATACTACTACTCATTATTATTGAACAATTTTTATTCTATTATTTTCTGAAAACCTTCTACTGGCCCCTGTTGACATTTATTTTTCTGTTCTGGTCCCTGTTTGGATCAACTCTAGTCTTATGATTATTAAATAACCATACTGACAATGAGTGGAAGATAGATAATGACTTTAACTTCTGTTGGTAAATGAGCAAATGTGAATGCATTGTATCAAATGGAAACTACATTATTGATTAAGATTAACATCGAGTGTGACATTCGACAAGCTATAAATATCTATATGCAGAATTTATTGGTGTAATAATACATTATTTAATCAAATCGTGCAAATCTTACTCAATTCTTTGTGAGTAAGATATGGCACAGACTGGTACTCTGATGACTCCTGTGATTTAATATATATTGTGTAGCTCAGACTTGCCGATTTAGATGATGACCAATTCCATTTTTTTCCCTTGTAACACATTAAACATTGAGGTGTAACTTGGTATTTACGCCATGTTAAATTACAATGTTCTATTTCCACCATGCAGGCAAACCTGCGAGCCATCGACGTGAAGCTCATGCAGCAGCTCATGTCGATCAACGACGGCATCGAGTCCATTCGCTGGATGATGGAGGACAAGGGGGACGCAACGAGCCAGGACGGCAGCCTGACAGGCAGCTTGTACAGCCTATCGGACAGCCAGGACGGTTCCTCACTGCGGGGCAGCTTCAACAGCCTGAACGATGGAAACGGCGACGGCCTGGACGGCCTGTCCGTTGGCAGCTACCTGGACACTCTGGCAGAGGACCTACCTGGAGACTCGTCCTCGCCCACGGACCTCGACCGTTTAATGGATAAAGCTGTAATCTCTGGCGACTCCTTCACCAAATCGCCGCTGAAACTCAGGGTGGAATCAGACGAATACTACTGCTTTAGATAATAGTGATAAGATAGACAAAGACTACTGAGATATATGGAAGAAAAAAAAAACTCCTTTGTCCTTTTTTTATTTTTATTTTTTTTCTCCCAGGTTTTTGAAGACGTGGGAACGTTTGGGAATGTTACATTTTCCCTTGACACCATTTTCCTGAAGTAGATTAGCAAAACCTCAAACATTTATTTTATTTTATTTTTTTTACCAAATGTCACAAGATGCAAGAGAAATCCTCTCTGTAGCAATGACTGCTTAATATTTTTATTACTTTAAAAAAAAAATAACTCAGAAGGTGCCGAGTTACAATTTATGATTATATTTATTGTTAAATTAACCTGTATGTATGTGGTTTCCATCTAAAAACAGGTTGAACAAAAGTTGCACATGAGCTGAGCAGCAGATTTTCCTCTCCTTCTAAGGAAAACGGCACTCTGAGAAAAACTAGCGGGTTAGGACTTTGCAGCCGATTGGAAAATTGGACATTTCATGCTGAACGATTCGAGTAGTTTAACTCTTTCAGGTGGCAAAGTTATTAGTTTTGAACTTCAAAGCAAGTGCAATTTTCCTCCGTGCCAAATGCTGAGCGCCACCTACAGCACATGTTTTCCAGTTTTATTACTTTAACTGACTGGAGTTAATAAAGCTTTTGGCCTCCAGTGGGTATCAGTGGTAGCTTCAGCATGTAGTCTTACTCAAAGCTTGACTGAAAACCAAAGAAATTTCTCTCAGAGGCCATTTACACCTGAGGCTAAACTGCATTATAGCACCAGATGAGGGATTTGTTATCTGTAGGCATGTGTGAAACACATGCTCGCTTTGAGGGCACATTCTTGTTGTCCCGGCTTCTGATGAGGTTCTTTGTTTGTAAAATTGCTTTTGTTGATTCGTCTTGACATTTTAGTGTTTAATGATGTCTGCTTTTGAAGCCGGCAAAATAAAACCATTTTATTCAACGTTGCTATCTTTGTTGAGAAAATAAAATAATATATTGTATTTTTGTTGTTTTGCCCCTATATTTATTCCAAAAATAACTGACACTGTGATAAAGAATGTGCCTTCTTCCAGCTTTCTTTTATTTATTTTGTGTATTGTTTTTACATTTAAAATGTTCATATCGCAATTACGAATCTTGATATCAGGGAAAGATAAGCTCTGGTTCAGGATTCATGGATTCACCTACTGGCTGTTTGTCTTTTCTGTGGAACATGACTTAAATTATTTATGGAAAATTTGTGTATGCTTTTTTCCTATTGCATATTTACAACAGTTAGATGAAAATGCAGCATGAGAAGCTAAAATACTTAGACACAGTACTATCTGAGATGCTATAGGCTGGTGTTCACAAAGTAGGCAATCAACAAGGACCATTCATTTTCTTTGGTGCTGATTGGCTGTACCCCCAAGAGCAGAAATAAGGAAGACTCAAAATGTTAGTTTCGGTGGTAGTCCTAAAATGCTCTCTACTAAAATAGGCAGTCCTACATTTTTTGGAGTAGGTTTCAAGTATTTTCAGACGTCATTTGGATGTGGTTCCTAATTTCTACAAACACTGTGATGATGGTAAAAAAGCTTAGTTTTGAAGTAATTACGTAAAATAGAATCTGTTTCACATCTTGTTCAGGCTCTCTTGAATTTGTCAGCCTATGCTGTGCCTCATTGCTGCATCTCATTAGTGATTTAACAATTCAAAAATAAGCAATGAGGCGGAATTGGACTTGAAATGCCAACCATGCAGAGCTTTTTTTTTTCTCTGAAGGTATTCTCTTCTCAAACTCTGTGTCATTTGTTCCTTATCTTTCTTGTGATAATTTCAGTTCCTGACGCAAAACATAGGACAAGTCATTATATGAAATATGAGAACCTGGCTGGTGAATGTTGGGTTAGTTCTTAGACAGGGATCTAGGATCCCTGTCTCATCATAAAGAACTCTTCTAATTTGGAACAAGGTAATTGCGACAGATCACTAGTTTTTATGAGTTTCAGTCTTCTTGTGTTAAATAGAGTGTTCACAAAAACCAAACTGCACATAAACACTCGGAGTGTTGCATTTGGTCCAGACGGGTATAATCACTTTATTCTGGAACACTAAGCATACTTGTAACTTTGTCTTCGTCCATGAGCAAAGCCGCTTTATTTGGTTTTCCTTTCCTTATCTCTGCCTCCCAGGGGCTTTGACAAGCTTAAGCTCTCAGTCAGGCTGACCCGGGCCAATAAACCAAAAAGAGCTCCGTGAATGGCGTGTGTGACCTCCTTGTCAGCACTTCAATTAAAAACACACAAAAAAAGCTGCTCGAAACTTGCCTGAATGTCATGTCCAAACAAATGCAGCTATGCGCTGGCTGACTAATATTCCTTTAATAGAAAAGAAACATAAAGCCGAGAATACATGCAGCCAGTGGCCGTGAAATAATTGAGACAGTCAGAACAGGTTCTGTCAGTCAATGCTGTGATCGGTCTAAAGCAGAATTCCAGAGTCTTACACGGTACAATAAACACGAACAGAGAGTGACATTTTGGGCGTTTTACCGGCACTTTAGGTGTACATTTGCTGCACTAACGACTAAAACAACAAGTTTTTGTTGTGGCACTAAGTGTCTCCTGAAGCGCCTAGACAGTCGTCAGAAATATAAAATACTGATCTAAAGTGTAGATGTTCTCCTTCATTACTGTACGTCTTGGTTTCCAAGAACACCTTATCTTCCAAAGTAGTTCTGAGCAACAGCTCTCCAGGTTTTTTGAGGGTCATTCAGAGTTTTTCTTTGAACATTTAAGAAAAAAAAAATCTGGTCCATATTCTTGAAGAGGTCATAGGTGAGCGTCAAGTGGCGAACGAAATACGAAGGTACAAACCTAATGTGGAGTGGGGGAGGGACACACGACCGGTAGCCCAGGGGTCGAACGTAAGAACGGGGGGAGCGATACGTAATATTTACGGCATTTTTCATTCGTCACACTAAGAAGCTCATCTAACAGCCATGTGCCGCCACGATGATTTCCGCCACCCGTTTGTTCAGACCGGGATGATATAAAATTTATTGTGCGGTTCGTCCGTAAAGTTACACTTACACTGTAAGCATCAACTACTCAGCCGCCCGCCGTGTTCAGTCTATCCAGTCGCCTGTATAAATACACCCGCAGCGCTCTTCCCGCTTTTTGCTTTCAACCAGTAGCTCCCAGAGGAGAAAAGCTGCCGTACTCCAGGCATCGCGTCAGTCATTTTTTTTTTCTCCAAGGTTTTTGTTGGCTCTAGTGGCCCGTATTTTTTGAAAGTAGACTGACAGGAAAGAGGGCAAGGAGAGAGGGGAAGACATGCAGCAAATGTCACCGGGCCCGGGAGTCAAACCCGCGACGGCCGCTTCGAGGACTAAGTCGTGGGTTGTGCTAAACTCCTACGCCACCACAGCACGCCCCGCGTCAGTCATTCTAAGGATGCCTATTGGTCCCCCAAAAACAACGAAAACCCGGGCATTATCATCAATCAAAAAATCCCCACGGGCCGAAATAGAAAATTGAATGTTATGCTGCTAACACTTAGCATTTGTCAACAACTCAGAGGCGGAAGTCAGAGCTCCGCGCAACGCAAATAATGTCCCGGCTGGAACACGGTGCAATAAATAATAAAACATAAATTAACGAAGCTTCGAGGCAAGTAAATTTTCTTCGAGGAATTTTAATAATAGAGGTACTCGAATCATTCGAGGAATCGTTTCAGCCCTAATGTGGAGTTGTTGTCCCGCTGGAAGTCAAATCTCCTTCTCTTCCCTGTCAACCAGGTTTCTTTCAAAACTGCAGATCCGTGGCCTTAAGCCAAATTCCCTGTGCCTGCTGAAGAAAAAAAAAATATCACCACAGTATGATGCTCCCACCATCAACTGTTCGTCACGGTAATGATGTGTTCAGGATGATGTGTAATGTTAAGTGTCCCACCACCTCTTTGTGAATGGATACCAACAAGTTTTCATTTGGATTGTATCTATCCATAACACTTTCTTCCACATGTTTTCTATCACCCCTTAAATGTTTTTGGAAAACTTTACAGGAAGTTTAGAAATTCAAGCTTTATTTATTCATGTTAAATAAATTTGTTTTTATGATCGTGTTTGTTCTGTAATGTTCTCTAGCAAATTTCTGAGACCATTTTGTCTTTAAATTCAATTATATTCAGTTGGACTCTACTTACTAATTTGTTGACTTTTGAGACAGTTGTTAGCACTTGCCCTTACAAGTAATCTAAATAGTGATAACCTTTCAAGACATCTAATTAAGAAAAAAACATACTATTTACTGATCTGTCCCTGTGGAGAAATGTGGTTGTAATGTGGCATGTAATGTCTCTGCAAACAGTCAGCAGGCCTTGGGATAGAAAATGAGGACAAAAGCCAGATGTTTGAAATAAATATTCAAAAGACACACAGACACTGTTTTGTGTGTATATTTGAGTAAAGTTCTCCCGTCTTTGTTATCAGCAGCAATGCTCACCCCAATCTGAGGTTCAGTGACATGCCAGCTGTGTAGAGAGCAAACAATCAACTCAAATTTCTTAAGTTAAGAAGCAAAAATGCTACTGAAAAATGCTAAAAAATAAATAAATAAAAAGGATTTACTTATCCTCTCTGCTAACCTTGCATATTCGCTTCAGCACCAGTAATTACACAGTTGTACAATCAAGCCATGACTCCTCCTGCAGATCCATTTGCCAAATTAGTCATGGAGGTTGGACCCACGCCACACGATGAAGGGAAACGGATACTGTTTGGTATCTGGGAAACTGTCACCATGCTGCCAAATGAGGTTATGGGATATGGGTTATTGGAGTGGGGTTTTATGTGGGACATCAAACGAGCCGAAGACAAAGCAGACCCCTCAGACAGGAAGCCACGGATTCAGAATATACTAACTATGAAATTGCTTCAGTCTGTTTTAATTTGTCTCACTCTCTGCTAGGCTGTGGCTCATTCCAGAGCTATGGAATGAGTTGATTTTTCAATAACTTTCAACAATAAATAAACTCCTGATTTCTGTGAACATAAATGCTGCATTCTAGGTTTTGTCCCAAGTACTGTGAACTGAAGAATAATTGATTGTGAAGCCAGTGTGGTCTAAGTGTTCACTGTTTTAAAGGACACAGGAAATTAGAATATTTTTTTACCTCCTTTATTACATTTCCAGGCCAAAGAGCTGCATGTTGAGAATTTTTATGAAGCAGTGGAAAAGAGCCTACCCATAAGGAGAATATCTCATTTCATCCAGGAAAAATACTTAGCTGTACACCAAGCCTTGCCTTACCCTGAAGTCCATTTTATTCAATATTTAGTGATGTTGAGAGCATTTCTTCTCAGGGCTAGCAAATAGCTTTCATTAAATTATCGCATAAGTGGGAGTTCGACTTCTTCCCATCAGGAAAACATTCATTATGAGAAGAAAGTCTTCAGGGAGCAGTTGTTGGCCATCTCCCAAGCTGTGAATCTGAGTGCCACTTCTAGAGAGGCTCATTAAACTCTGCTGCTCTTGGGAACCAATGTATTCAGATGGAGCAGGGGGACGCTTGAAACTCTTCCTGCTAGTAAAAAAAAAAACTTCAGAGGTTAAGTCTGCTGTTTTAAAGGTCTCAGCTGAGGTTTAGATTTAAACCTCAGTTGAAGCTTCTGTAAACACTACAAGAAGCATCTAAGAATGTCGAGGCAGCTTGTTCATATTATTTTGTTTCATATATGTATACATATATAATTACAATTTAAATAATCAGAGCTCCATGTCAACTTCCACCTTCATCAAAATTGCCGTCCCACATTTTGTACTCGTATGCCACTGGTGTTATACTCAAATTAATGATCTCTGCAGATCTTGACCCCAGTCAAACTAAGCTAACCTTGAGCAATCTCATCTCGGAAGATAATATTCATGTATTCACTGAACCACAATTCCTTACAGATCAGTAAATCACTGAATGTCAAAGTGGGCATAGCAGAATTCTTTCATGCATACTATTAAGAATATACAAAAACAGATTTCTATAGTTTCCCAAATTTGTCTCAAGAATATAAATAGGCTTCTATATTTCCATGGATACTATTTATTGAGATTAGTTTGTTTAAGTTGTAACTCGCTGTAATGCTGTTTGAATTTAATAAGGTTTTAAAAAGGAAAGCATTTGTTAATAGTGAAAATCTTGCTATTTTTTTCTTTTTTTAATCAAACCGCGCTAGGTTAGATTTTATATTTCAAATTAGAAGAACAACAAAGTCCTTGTTACGCACAGATACAATTGTGATTAATTAATTTTGCAGCCAGCTGCTGTAGTGAGCTGATTGCCACAGAGCTAACAGACAAAATGAATATTAGCTTGTTAGCACTTTATCACAGATGACCAATTTTGAAGTTAAGAAAGAGTGAGCATTTAGCTATCCATAAAATATTCCTTGACAAAACATAGCAGAAGACCCAGATGGAAGGATGGAAACTAAATGTATTTGAATCTAAACAGATTTGAGAATTTGAGAAACGTAAATACATAATTTTAAACTACATAATTACGTAACTACATAATTTTAAAAACAGGATTTTAAAATTTTATAGCCTGTAAAGTTAAACACATTAGCTCCCTTAACCAAATAAAATTTTACATAATTTTGGGTTAGGGGCTGTAACCCTCTTGCTTTGAGTACAGGCTTTATGGACTTAGCTAAACAACTAACCTACTGTTAGTACACAGTGCAGCTAGCTAAGGCGGGAAGTTAGAAAAGTTTCAAGTAAAAACTCTTCAGGAACCTCAAGGTCATGAGGATGTTCAAGATTTTGGCAATTACAAAATTATTGGTAAATTATATTTTTTTAAACTCGTTCTGATTAATAATAATTTATGTTGCTGGTTGATGAAAAGTCACTCATGAGCTTTAGTGCTATTGAGTGATTTGGGCAGTCAAAGAGAATGTGTTATATAAGTATCAGAAGCAGTGGGATTATCTCTGCCTATAAAAATAAATCTGGCATTAAAGAATATATTCCAAACCAAATGTCTTTCAAGATTTGGAAGCACAAGGACACATCTATTAGTTTCATGATTGCGAGGTGCAAACAAAATCTAGTGCTAGCTGTGAAATACTCTTTTGTGAAGACATAAACCGGTGCAGCCAGTTATACACCATGACCACAGGTAATGTCAACAATAGACAAACATTACGAAGCTTTTCTAAGACTAAAGTTCCTTATAAGCTCTTGTGGTTGGAAAAACGTACTCATCATTCGTCATAACACTAATCTCTAACCTTAAATCCACATTTCACCTGCATTTCACTTTCTGGAAGAGTAAAATTCACACACACCATAAGCAAGGGCGTAAATCCCATCTCATTATTTGGGGGGACCATAAACAAGAAAATTTCTTAAGACCAATTTTGGGGGGGTTGGCAAACTTACAATGAAATGCAGTGTAAAATGTGGCTTAAAAAGTTTTTAAACCACATTCAAGCTGCAGGACCAAAAATGACTAGGAATGCACATCAAACATGTCTTTCTAAGTAAGCAACCTGTTGAGAAGTAAAACTAAAATTCAGATGTTGTTTAGATACAAGTTTTGTTTAGTCTGACTGATCTAATCACTGCTACATCTTTACAAAAATTTAAGGTTCTAAATAAAAAAAAGCTTTAATGAATAACTGCTCTTAATAAAATTCCTCATAAACATTGATTTATTGAAATGGCTCCCAATACAAGTTATGGGCTGTTTAAATTATAACCTAAGTTGCTTTATTTTTAAGCCTTTTTTAGTTTTGCCAAGTCCTGGATGACTTAGAACCAGCAGGTAGATGGAAATGAATATCTGGGGAGTATTATAATTTAAACGTCACACTTAAAGCACCAGTGTTTATATAGGAAAATATTCAGATTTTATTTGGTGGTTTTAGGCTCTACATTGAAGACTGAGAAATAAAGGCGGCTTTCTGTTTCTTTTTTTTTTAATCTATTCTCTTTTCTATTCTCGGTTCCCACACACAGAGCTGGGTCCACTTGCTCAGCCCCTCCCTCCCGTTTCAAACTCTTCTAATTAACTAAAAGTTAAAGAATTAAATATGAATGAGATGTTTGCTACCTTTAACAAAAAAGCTTACACTCTTTAGACGTAAAGGGGAGTTCTGGTAATTAAGGACCATTCTTTCACAGGGAATTATGGTCATAGGTGTAAACCCCCCCGCGATTTACGCCTATGACCATAAGTAATTACTGTTGGATCAACTGTTATCCCTGCACTGCTCATTTTCTCATTGTGTAGATTTGAGCTGCAGCCCTGTACCTTTAAAGGCATTTTTGGACTGAGTGCCTGTTCCTGATCACAGCCAGAGCTGTGAGATTAAACAGTAAAACACTTCAGCCGGGAACCTTTCGGCAAAGATAAAGTAGGTAACAAAACAAACCTTTACTTCATTTGATAAACCCGTTTCAGGCCTCGTTTCCTGGCGTCCTTTCCACGACTATAATAGGAATCAAAGGCAGCAGACACTGACCCTGGCAGAACTTCTGCTTTACTTGTTCACAACCAAATTTAGACCAGTGATAGAGGGGAAATAACTGTTCTTGTGTTAAGGTTAGGAGATTTATTTATTTATTTTTTTACCATTTCAATTGAGAAAATAATCTGCTTTGTGCTGCTGGTTCCTCAACTATCCCCACATTAATTATTTAGAACCCAGTATGGCTGGTAAGCTCTCCTGACAATGGGCCTAAAGTTCAGCAGCCTTATGAAGTGTTTCCTGGCAACAAGATGACCCTGCCATAAAAAGGAGACAATTGATCGTGTCATTGGCAAACACATTCGTTCCCTCTGAAAATAATTCCCTGTGGAAGAATGCTCCTTAATTACCAGAACTCCCCTTTACGTCTAAAGAGTGCAACTTGCGGTCACGGAGGAAACCACTATGCTTATTTGACTCAATGTCATCAAAAAAACAAATAATAATTAATTAACCTTAGTGGTGAAGTAATTTAGATATTTGACTAATCTGCTAAATATTAGCTCATGTTGCTGTTTTGATTGACTGCATTTTAAGGTTGTATCAATCCATGAATGTTGGTTTCAGTTTCAAAGCGATGTTTGCTGGCTCACCCTACATAATTTCCCCCAAATTTCCATTTCCTAAGATATCCTGCCATATATTCAGTTCTGATTACTCATCATCAGCCATGTTCCATTTGATTCTCCTCCATCATTTTTGTGCTCATTATCCCCAAAACAGCCGATTTCCTGCAGATCCCATTTTCTCAACCATTCTGTCTGCACTCCCTCATTAACTGTCATTTCTAATGTGAAAGAGATATGATCCTCTTGGGAAGAAGCAAACACTGTGCTCCCCTGTTACTGTCCTGCCTTCCCAGGGCACACCAGCAAGTCATCAGTATTTGAAATCCTGTAAGTATCATTTATCACCAAAAATGTATTATCAGCTACGACTGACTTCAATTCTTGAAAAAAATTCTAAATCCCTGTAACAGCACTGTCAATATTTTACTCTGTGGCTTCAAGAAGCCGTAATATCCGAGTGAGTGATTAGGCTGCAAAACTGGCAACGTTTCATTGACAGTCTCCCGATATTCCAATTATAGAAATTTGATTAAAAAACAGGATCATGTCTGTTTGAGCAGGATTTGGAGGATCTCTACTGCAGCTCTGACTCAGGGACGTTTAAAGAATGCCTTTGTGCAAAACGAAAGTGATCCTGTCTCCTTTTGAGTGATTTTTTTAATCTTTCCTGAGCTCTAACAAGTGGACTGAACTTGCATGATATTTTTCTAAGCACACTGATCACTCACTATGCTTTAAGGTCACATATTGGTTGCAATTGCAAACATGGAAACATTAATATAAATATTGGTAGCTACTAACTTAATATCATGTGATACAAAGTGACCAAAAACAGTTTTGCTCTTTGCTCAGGAAGTAATGAGTGAGGGTGCAGCTGAAGCCAACTCTCCTCTTGATGAAGCAGGCCAAAAATACGTTACAACATTTAAGTTCATTGCCTAACTTTCAGCTGCTATGGAAATAGACACTGTTTATCAGGAAGGATCAAGGGTATTCACTCAATCAAAACCAACACATTAGTTCTACCACCACACAAATTGATTAAAATTAAAAAAGGCCAATGCTTCTTCCTTCTACTTATTGCAAGAAAAACCACACTGCTGAAATAACACCGGGGTTTTGTCTGGGCTTGTTTTTTGATGACTGCACTGCTCAGCCTCCCAGCCCCCACGTTCATACCCTGCGGGGATAGCCACCTGTCTCGGCTGACTCCTGCGATGCCTCCCTGTCCTAACAGACAACTCTTTGTGCAGGGGCGGGGTGGAGTGGGAGGATAAAGCCTCTTAGCAGGCTGTTGCTGATAGGACTCAGGAGGACTTTGGCTGTCTGGGAGGGTTTACGGGAGGCTATTATGGTAGCACTGACCTCCTACTGTCTTATTAGTAAGTTACTATTGGTGTGTATACATATATTTTTTTGCAGCTTTGGTTAGGCTTTTTAAATTATTATTTATGAAAGCTCCTGAATCCATGTTTAGGTTTTAACCACATGGTCGACAAACAGACCTGCTAAGATGACATCACTAGTTAAACACAGTACAGTCAGTGCAGTGACTTGGAGCTGACCCAACAATGTTCAGGCCAGCAGCAGTGTTAATAATTGCCTTTGACCAAATCGCTATTTGAATCTATGTTGCATGTGGTGTGTTCACTGACAGCTTGTCTCCTCATGCAGATAGATGGCTGTGCACTGTGACCTCACGTTATCCAAAGTCTACGTTGAAAAACATGAAGATGTTTTACTTTTACAGAAATAAAATGATGATAAATAACTAAAGTACTGGACGGGTCAGGCAGATTTCCTGGGCTTATAAGCCTCCCCGCGAGTCAGTTGTAATGCTTCTGCTTACGGAAACATTTCCACGTCTTATTATGCTATTTTGTAATCTATTTTATACTTTGGCATTGCTGCGTCAGGTTGAGCCTCCAAAAAGCTCTACGGGAATGTGACCGACATGATAAATGAACCTAGGCTTCTCACAGAAGAACAGTCTAAACAACCCTTTTACCATCTGTGTGACCTCTTTTATTTATGAGGTTTCCTCCAGTTGTCTGACACAAGGTCAGGTTATAATAATGGCCCCACAATCGCCAACCCTGAAGCAAAACCTCCTTGTTTTTGCTAATAACAGAGGACCTTCTCTCCTCTGTCAAAGGGATTCAACTGAGGTAGTTTGAGCTTCTGGTTATGATACCTATAGTATCCCTGTGGAGGTTCATGTGGCATGTCTTCTTGGCAGGAGACCCTGAAGAAGATCCCTATCCTGCAGATCGTATTGGATTCCCAAAGAATGAGCTGGAGAGTGTCACTTGGCAAAGGGAACTCTCTGTTTCCATGAATATATAACAACTTTGTAATAGATACACTGAAGGAAAATAGATGGGTTGATGTATATAATTTCTTTGAGAATCATTGTGACCTACTGAGTGAATTCACAGTTGTTTGTAGTTATTTTAAAGTTCTATTAATGCAGTTTTAAAAGCTTGTACCAGTTCTTTTATCATTTTTTAAAATGGAATTTGTGTAAAACAAATATACTTAAAGTTATTCTCGAGGAACGCTTGGTTATACATCAATAACCATAACTAATCATTGTGGCGTACAGCTCTGCGTATAATGACTCTCCAGGAATGTCACTACAGTCCATATATAGATTGTGTATTAATGCGCTGCAGTTATTATCCCCTTATTTCTATTGGAATAGAGGAAGAAACACAAGAGGAATCTGGATCTTGGCAAGTAGAGCTACATTGCATAGATTCCACTACGTCCCACTTCAGAAAACAGCTGGGTGATAAATGTGCGGCTTCAAGCCTCTGTAGACTGCTTTCTCTGTTGCTGTACAGATTGTGGTGGAAGACATTTCATAGCACCACTTGATGTGCATTATTTGTAATTTATTTTTCACATTTATATATAGTATTTACCAAGTCAACTGACATTTCTAAGTTTAAAGCAGACAGACAACCACTTTTGATATTCATAGAAGCTACTTCATTGGTTCCTTTAGTCTCTGTCTCAGCTTGACGAATGTTAAGAAAGGTGTCTGCTATTATTTCAAGGGGATTCTTTTTAAAGCAACAGCAAAGACATAAGTCATTACAAAGGAATGCTATTTCCTTGAGACAGGTTTTAAAAAAGATGTTTGGTTCTCTGAGCGATCTGATTTACTACCTTGCAAACTAAAGTGTACTGATGCAACTGCCTAGATAAATTTGGAAGGTGACTGCTAAATTACTATTTAAATTACTATTACTTTGTAGAAGTCGGGTCTGGCCAAGTCATTAGGAAGTCAATCAAGTCATGTGAAAGACTCCTTCATCAGTGTTTGTTTCGCCCTGCGGTCATGTCTGTTGGTTGTCAACAAGTGCAAATGTACTGATTTTATTACTTTCACACCGTTTGACCAGTTGGTATGTACGAGTCTTTAAAAACTTCAAGAAACAGTTCATATTGGTCCAAAAATACAGGTTCACACAAGTCTGACGGAAATGTTTTCCTTCAACTCCCTAGAGCTTTAGCAAATTAAATTCCTTGTTGGCTGCCAGGGCTTTCTTGTAGACACTTTCTCACCACTTATACACTAAAAACAACAAACTTGACTTATAAGTTGATCAAGGAGAGTTGTTAAGAAAAATACTGCTTAATTAAGTTGTTCACCTGCAGATTTGGCTCTAAAATGTTGCAATGAAAAAATCCTTTATGGAGATATCCAGTCATTTCAACTTTGCAAATGTATTTGCGAAAGATGATCTGTTTCAGACATCCTTTTAAATATTTTCAGTATGTTTTTTTTTTTTTTTTTTTACTCAAATACCAAAAAGCATTGTTGTTGTTGTGTTGCATGTCTTCAGACAGACACAAGCATCAGACCAAGTTATGTCAGGCAGCTACCGATGCAGATAATAACACCGGTGCAGCCCAGGAATATTATCTCTGACATCTTTTCTTTGGTGGCAATGCAGACGACAGGGTGTGTCTGTTCCGGCTTTGACTGTTTGATTAGAGGACACCGGTTGCCTCACATGCAAAAGGTGTCTGGGTTTTATGTCAACCTGAATCTTATTGCTTTCTGGAACTAGAGAAGATCCAATTAGCATAGCTCCGATAAGAAACTACATAGCACATGCTAGCTCTAGCGACATTAGCCACTGATGTTAGCAAGTACCTGTGTTTTTACACTCACAGTCACCACTTTTTTCCCTACCATATAGCCACAATTCTGCCAGATAAACAATTTATCTTTAAAAGTGGCGAAGGCTTATTCAGCACTTGATTTATTGTTATCAGCCCAACTAGCATCAAGAAGCCCATTGATTGTTAATTTGTTGACTGTCAAGACAACGGGTCATCTCAAGAAGTACTTACTTCAACATAAGAGTCTGACATAGATGGCACATGGTGTAAAGTTCAAAGTACCCACCTTCATATTTGAGACTCTTAATAACAGCTTTAGTTTACATCAAAAGGCTGAAGTTACAACTGGATAGTACTTTGCAAGACAGACTCAGGTGAGAGATATTATAGAGATATCCAGGAAGGTCTGGGCTTCTCTCAAGGTCTCTTCCCGTTGGGACAGCCACCAATGGCAGACATCTGGAAGGACTCTTAATCAAAACCCAAAATCATCTCAGCTGACATGCATTAGAGCCTTGACTCTGAGACTTTTCCTGTAATTCTATAGGTCTCAGGCTTTAAACAGCTTAAATTGACATGTCTTTTATTGCTGTAAAGGTTATATTTTCAAAACTCAACTTATAGACCAGATATTTACAACATTAACCCCAGATGGAGATACCAGGAGGGCCAAGTAAGACAGATTTCAGCCAACTCCTTTTGATGTGGAGGATCAGTGGCTCTATTCCAAGCACTGCCTTAACCAACTGGTGGAGGGAGTATCCATCATTATAAAGGAACCTAATTTCAGAAAGTTGTATCTGACTATTTGCATGTTTTTCTTGTGAATCAGTGAGTCTCAAGCTAATAAACTCAAGTGCTTATTTGACTTTTAATTCATGCTGATTTATGTTATTATCCTGTAGATGACATCTGTTAAAACTACTATTATAAATTCTAGATACTATTTGCAATAGAAGTTTGTCATTCTGTTTTTTTATGCTTCTTTTATGGTTTGTTTGTTGCTGTTTTTTATGCTACTCTAGAATTGCATTGAACTTAAGTATTAGGATAAACCCCAGGGCACGTTCTGGATTCTCTGGTTTCCTTGATGAAAGCTAGCTGAAGTGGATACTGTGTGGAATCTGTTCAAAGTGTCCCCCATCCATCCCCGGGTGACAGTCCCCCAGTGACCCTGTAGAGGAAAAAGCAGAAATGGAAAATGAGAAAATAAAAGGGAAGGAATACGGACCTGCTAAAGACTTGGAGACACCGAAAGAAGTCAAGCATGCTGAACTATCCGCCATCTGTGATCTTTAGTCAGGGGAAAAACAGTAGCAGCAAAACCAGACATGAAGCCCAGGGATACATTTGTCTGGTCAGCAACATTCAAACATGTTTTAGAGCACAACCGAGACCACGGCTCAGTGTCCTGGTTTAGAGCCCAGTGGAAGTCCTTTCTGCCTCTCCTCTCATGGGCCATTCTCATAAATCATACAAGAGAGTAAGTCAAAGTGTATTTCTACAGAAGTGTAGAGCTGCCACCTAGGCAAAAAAAAAAAAAAAGGTCTATTTTATTTTATGACTTGAAAATTTTATTGTTTTATAACATATATCTTGTCTGTGCAATATACTATCTACTATAAGATAGTATATTGCACAGACAACATATACTTTTCACATAAGAACAGTATATTAAATTATCACAACATCCATATTTACCTTGTTAAAACAAAAAAAAACTTCACATTGTTATAATATAAATATTGTAATGCAGCAACATGATGATATATTGTACAAATATAAAAATTTAATTATTCAAACAACAAGCTTTCATGATACAACACAGCAGCTTTTACTGTTAGAACATAATTTCATCTAACATAAAGAAGTCAATACATTTCATGATTAGATTGACCCATGGAGATATTTTACAGTCATTCAACAGCTATTCAGTATTGTGATAATCGCGTGTCCACTGAAAGGAAACTTAAAACAAGTGGTGCTGTAGGACGAATGAGTCTGATCCTACTGAGGTGACGATTTCTCATTGATTAATTTGAGGGGCACAGGAAGAAACACATGAACTGCAGTCAGGTTGGTTATGTTGTCATGCAGCAAGACTTACAGAAATATCTGGACACACACAGGATTCAGCAAAGATAAAATTGACCAAAAATTACCCCAAATAAATGTGACTCTTATGACAAACACAAGTCTTTTGAATATGCATAGATGTGGCTGTCATGATGTGTGGTGGTGAGGTAGACGCGGTTGACCCCGGTATGAAGAGTAAATGACGATTTTAATGGAGAAATACACTCAATAATCCAGGCAGCACGGGTGAGCAATGGCAAAGACTCTCACACTGGTAGCAACTGAACAGGATAACACAACTAACGACAGACTAGACGAGGATCTGACAAGGAAAACACGGAGACTCACCAGAACACAGAAACCTAAATGGAAGTGAACCATTTAGCTTCACTTCCACAGAAAAACACCAAATTAACACACAGAAAAACACCAAATCCTCACAGTGGCGATTGATTGTGTTTCTGACCATGAAACACAATTTTAAAACGTATAGTCAGAATGTCTTTACGTCATTTGAACAACGAAAGATCAATGCAATATAATTACATCTTAAGAACGCAAAAGAGTTTTGTTTTTTAATGTCATATCTAAGTATCTTGTAATCACATGACTTTGCCTTGAACAAAGGTGAAAAGTGCTTTTGTGAACACTAAAGTTTTCACTTTATGACATGATATAGCTCTATTTTCCTTTTACCTGGGTTGCAGCTCTCCACCTCTGCACCAGTTCCACTTTTAGTGGAGTTAAGTTTTTTTCTTTCTTTCCCAACAGTTCAGAGCACTCTAATACAATTAATCTCTTCATCAAAATAGAGTTCAGTATTTAGATTTAGTTTTGTAGTGTAGCTACGAACATAAAACCTGTCTTTGCTCACTTAGTATATTCTCCATGTTGGTCCATGTTAGGCCTAATTGAAATGACATAACCTAACATTAAAAACAGCTTTATGACAGTGAGCCTTCTTTTTACTATGGGATTCAGATACTTTAGTATCATTTTACTTTTCCGTCACTTAAGCAATGAGCTATGTGCTAACTCCATAAAGAATAAGATTTTATTACTTTATCAAGCCTTTGTTAAAGCATATCATTAAAGTCAGATAGCAGGTATGTGATGCAATGTGATGACCCAGGGACATATGAGATCAAAGCCCACAGAAACCTGTCATTGAACATGAAAGTTTTAAGATGGGCTCTACTGGTTTAAGGGTTTAAAAACAACTTCAGGCCAGTCTCAAAGACTGGATAAATGCCAGGATTGTAACTCTGGGTCAGTAACAGCAGCTTTAAAAATGTCACAGACAGGATGATATAAGGAGACCAGCATAACTCAAACTTTTAACAAGTGAGTCAAAGCCTAAACATGTCCCACTTTAGAAAAGGCAATCGACAGTCTGTCATTTCAGGAAATATTTGCTTCAGTGTGATGGGAATGTGAGTGGGGGGTTGTGCTTGCTGATAAAAGACTGAATATGACTCCACTAGCAAAGAAGGTCTAATGCATGACTGGTGCTTTCATCATTGATCTTTTTTTTCAATTATGTCCTAAAAATCAATCGATGTTCTATATTTTTAAAGCAACAGAGCAGGGGGAGAGAGACATCAGTCAATAGCATGACCTACTTATAGATGTGGAACAAATATATTTGTGCAGCAATGCACCAGCCTCTTACTGGAGCTGAATAGCTTCAACTCTACTGGGAAGGCTTTCCAAAAGATTAGGAGTGTGTTTAAAGGATTTTTTAAAAAACACTTCCTTCCTTCATTTGTTCGGTGAGACACTGATGTTGGATGAGAAGGAATGACTCGCAGTCATGATGGGATAGAATATATCCTACTGTAATTTCATTGGGTTGAGGTCCGGACTTTGTGTGGTGAAGTTTTTCTTAATCAAACTTGCTTACTCATGTCTCCACTTCCGAAAACTCACAAGCTTGAGAGCATAAAAATGTTGTAAATATCTTGCCTCACACGGTAATGTCCTTTGCACCACACTTTGACACAACATAGTCGGGCAAATGCCCTTGTCCAAGCAACTCAAATGATTGTCACTCCATAAAGCATGTCTTTACTTCTCTAGAGCGCAGTTGTTCAGTTCTTTTTAGTGTGTTGCCCATGGAAACCCATTGCATGAAACACTATACATGGCCTTGAGATAATATAAAGTTTCAAGACTGCACCAATTGACTTTATGAAAAATATTAGATCTCTACGCACTATAAACCTCATTGGATTTGCATGTCTAACACTTCTTGGAGGAAGTCAGGCATAGATTTGCTGTGTGCAGTGGTATGGAGTCGTGTTGGAACACAAAGGCGTTCTACCCAAACTGTTCTCAAAAGTTTCTGCATGCCTAGACGGTTGATTTGACTGGAATTCAATTATTTGGATGAGTGAATACGTGTGGAGTGAATACATGTGTGCATGCAGATACTTTATCTTGTCATTTTTTTCTGTCTGTTTATGTCTAACATCCTTGTACTGCCATCAAAAAGTCAAACAGGAGCCCTTCTCACAGACAAATACAGCCACCCATGGCTCTGCAAACAGTTCAGAGTGGCTGTGTCACACCGTTGCTTCACACGCAGCTCATAAAGCAATGATTACACAGCCAGCCTTATCAGGTCTTTGTTGCAATGATGTAATTTGGAACTGTAACTCCAATGCAAACACATCAAGCGAGACACAGTAGGTGTGTTTGAGACAAGCAGCAGTGGAGTAGCTGATCAGACAGAAGCTGAAGCTCATTGTTGATATAGAAGAACCATTAAACTCTGTTGTCTGTTATCACAGTCTGAGCTGAGAGCACAGTTTGTCCTGCTGACATGTAAGAACTGAACGCCGGTGAGGTGTGGGGGGGGGATCGACAGCAAACATTTAATGCCAGTGTTTGGTGTTCCCTTGTTGAACATGTACTCTGTTGTCTGTTTAAACACTGACAGCCACAGAGGTAATACGACCTCCGCATGATGTAATTTGGTTTTAACTCTGAAGGTTCAATTCAACAGAAGTGGAATGCGAGACTTTGCGCCTAGCCGTAGCTAACCGACCAAAGAGGAAAACCTTGCTGTAAATCATGATAACAGCAGGCTTCCTGCTCGCAAAGTATGACTTTGGCATAATTCTGGCTCATGTGGAGGAAGTAAATATATGTGCTTGTTTGTATCTTCACAGTTTACCCAGAAATATAATTGTAGCCGTATGAATAAAAATAGAACAGTTAGATGTTTTTCTGTTCTTTGTTTGTTTGTCTTGAAAGCAATATGCCTAAGTGGCATCATTTGAAACCAGAAACCTACAATTTTACTCAGTTTAAATGACAGAACTTGCTCGGCTGCATCAGGTAATATTTGACCAAATTGGCAGTTGTTGTTAATCATTACATTGATAAAGTTTAATCATGCCCTTCAATTGTAAGCCTCAAAGAAAGCGCTGAGCCGCTTTCTTGCATTCCCGTCTGTACTTGTCGTATAATTACACATCCGTCCCAGATGTTAATTAAGATAAATGTCCTCTCAGTCTGTCATATTTGTGTCAGATGGATAGTGACAGCCTCCACTCTGGCATGCCTACAGTTACGCCTTTGTTTTTTGAGAGAGGAAGGACTGTTAAAGAGTAGCTAATGTGTGATGACTCAGACAATGCGTGTGTGTTCCCGTGATGAGCTAATCTTTTTGACAGCTACACCGAGAGGCTACAGAGTCACCTTGCAGGCGGGTCAAACGATTGCCCCAGAGATCGCTCTATCTAGTGGCTGCACTCTTTGAAGCCGCTGAAGAGAAAGCCTTGTCTCCGCGTAAAGCGGCGTGTCCATCGAGAAGCAATTTAACACCACAAACCGCAGTGGAAATTTAATTATGTGTGGTAGCCTGCGTATGGGAGTGAGAATCGTTGGGCAGGCTGCGGAAGAGACTCCATCACGAGAGACTAAAAGAAACTGAGATGTGCCCTGTAAAAAAAGAGTCGTATCTCTTAAAGGTTTTCCACATTTCTGTCACAGTACAACCTCAAACTTCACTGTATGTTACTATTATATTTGCCTGTACTTCTTTGAAAAACAGCTAAAGGTCAGGCAGACTGGTTGGTAAGTAGCTACTTTTTAAGATTTTCAGTTACATCTAAGGCTGGACTTTAACTAGGAAGTTCTCATCTCGACTCTTTTGCAGTCGCCAACAGTTTTTTTCCCAGGAGTGTAAGCTGGTTCCATCTTTTCGGATCATCTCTGACCAGCTTCTCTTTCTCTGCTAAAAAAAAATATATATATATATATATATATATCTACTTACAGAACATCAGCCAACAAGTCATGCCATGGTAACATTTATTTACCAATGGTGAGTGAAATGAACCCTCATCCCTGCATCATCAGTAACGCTACATGCACTGACACAGTGACTCTTCATGGTTAAGAGATCAATTTTCTAAAATCAGCTGTTTTGTGGCCAAATCCTCTAGTCATTGCAGAAATGACGAGTTCATCATGTCAAAGACATCCACTGTTTCCAAGCCCTATCAAGCTCACCCGCAGCCTGTCACATTTAAAGCCAACTGCTCTTCCTTGTCTGTATTTGCTCGAAGTTCAGCAAACCCTTATTTGCTGTCGATCAAGCATGATATTATCTCTTCAGACTGTTAGCTAATCATGGTATGCTTCTGAGGTATGTAGGCACTCGTTTGATCAACCTTGGGATACACAGTGGCGTCATGACAGCTTTGCTTTTGTGTGCAATAGAAAATTAAATGTTTTGTTTGTTTTGTTTTTTTTGAAGTAGATTCTTTGTAGTAATCAACAGTAAGATATTACAACAGATCATTCTATGTGCTTATTTTAAGTTTTATTTTTTTACATATTTCTGATGTTGCTATGCAAAGAAAACAGCATATTGTCACCTTCCTAAAATAATGGCCAAAGTCTTTTTTTTTTTTTTGTTGCCTAAATCATCTTTGGGCACAAAACAACTTAGGCTGTTATTTTAGACAAATATCAATCAGTTAAAATTAATTAATCAACTAAAAATTGATTAGTTGATTAAT